>CABFOQ010036312.1:0-63820 GCA_900660455.1 Gephyroberyx darwinii
CATCTTCCTTCCTCCTAAAAATAACTTACAATGACACAATAATCTACTGTACAAAAGACAAGATGGGATAATGATGATGATGATGATTAGAGGCTGATAATTACTCTCTGTGTTCTGGAGCTGGTCATAATTAAGAGGTTGGTAGACACGGGGTGGCCGCTTGGAAATTGTGATTGGTTGCCGCTTTCTTGGGGTGATCCGCGGAGGAGGGATAGGTGGGGCTGCGCTGTCCTCTGGCATACCGCTGAAGATCTGTAATCACACCAACGACATATGACTTAGTGACTTTTGTTCAGTCACTAATATAGTTTATTTCCCTCCACGTCACTCAGTGAACCAAAAGAAAAAGAACTTACATTCACGATTTTAATAACAAAATGATTACCGTTATAGAATGATTTTAACAGATAAGATTCTTATAATTCATGTCAGATGTCATTCAGAGAGTTTGTTTGTTTGGTGATCTTTAGATTGTATAGCTAAGACTTAACACGTAATCTCAATGTACCTTTTTGTTTCCCTCAATCAAAATCTCGATAACAATATTCTGGAATTTAATATCCAGCATGGCGGCCACAGTCTCCTCCTTCGCTCTCATCAGTGTAGGTCCAAAGATTACCCCCATGTTTGACGGGGTCATCAGGTTTTCCTGGCTGTGGTTGCAAACGCTGTCAACAAATATCAAGTCGGGTCAAGCATTGATGTGAGTAACTAAAATGTAGAACATGTGTCAATAGGCAGTTAAACTTATTAATATATTAACTTATGAATAGTTTAGATTTAACAATTCCAAAATTGCAAAATTGTGAGGTATTTCACAAAACCTGGCACTTTTATCCAAAGCAACTTACAATACATGCATTCAACGTAGGTAGGCAAGAGAACTACTAGTCACCAAAAATCATACGTGCATCTCCTCCCCAAACAAGCATCTAAGGGCATAACCAGTGCTATAGTAAAAGTGCAATAAGCTATCTTTTTTTTAATAAACAAATAAAACAAAGTGCTAAGAGCATAATACTAATGTGGATCATGAGCAGTATCATTCAGAAGGAAAAGCTACAGTACATCACAACAGTGAAACGTCGAGAGGATCCCTTACTTGACCAAGTGTTGAATAAGCACTTCTAGCATCTCCTGATTCTTCTCTGGTAGCTTGTAGGTGAGTGAATGAATTTCACTTAGTCGAAAGTCTAGATTATCTGACTCTGCAACACAAACAAAACACAAAGTTATCTAATGGAAGAATTTACCAGATGTATTGAGCACATGCAATATGTAGATGTATGACTTGTAAATTATAAACATGTAATAAAAGCTTGATTCCCCACAAAATCTAAGAAAACTCTACTCTAACATAGTGACTTATGTATTTTGGCACAAATAAAATTTGGTATTCTAAGAGCAGGGTAAATCCAAAACATGTCTTACTTGCAGCTAAAATGAGGTCTCTGTGTAGACTGTAGGTCATCAGAGGTTCAGACAGACTCCTGTGGAGTACAAATGATCTGGTCAACAAGAAGGCCACAGTGTAATTTAACTCACCACATCACACACACAGGCCCTGGGCCTGCGCCCCCATGTTGGCAAGCATCCACCCTGTTTTAAGTGTCCTTGAACAAGACAATTAAATACCTCACCCTCAGTGTGGAGGGGGCAAGGCAAAAAGATAATTCATTACTATTTTCTTTATGAACAAAAAATCGAATGCATCACTGTTGTGGCATGTAAGATGAAAGGAGTAAGAGTTCAACAGCTGCTAGGTCCAAAAGTGTATTCCTTTAAGAGTTGGTTGACAACCTATGAATACATCGTGAGAGACAGTGGAGAGATCAAAAAGCAAATAATATTGTTCAGGCCATGGAGCAAGATAATAAGATAATTCTCTAATCCTCAACCAGATCATATGATCACAGGATTACTGCTTATGATGAAATAGCTTTGAAACAACTGGTTGTAAAATAGATCATTTGTACATTTGTACAATACAGTGGACTAACCACACCACCAATAGCTAACTGTAACTCACTACAGTTAATTCATCAGGTTACCAATAATGTTGGAAAAACAGGTGATTACTTGCTAGAATGCTTAGAAACCTGTTTGAAGGAAAGAAGGCATTTTGATTTCAAGACTGTTGGAGAAAACAATTGACATTAACTTGAAATGATGCTTAATCATGATTGTAATGATGACAGCCTTATTCACATTACAGTGCAGAAATTGGAACAAATTGTCTGGTCAATCAAAAACTTAATCAAAGAGAAATACTCTCATAAAATGAATAAGCTCAATCATTTTCCAAGAGTTCTGGCTATTCTTCTTGTCTAGTCTTTCTTTGGTTTTTGAGTTGACCACCTTCAATATCTATTTGTATTAGGCAAAGTAGATCAAAATGAACTAAAAGTAATCGGATTATGTATCAGAACTGACAAAATTCAATTGATTAAATATTAACCAGGCATTTAGGTATTTGTTATATTTTGTTTTATTATGTTAAATTATGTTTTATAAGTGTCCATCCTGAAGTAAGCATCAGATCATTTTAGATGTCAAGAAGGATGAAGGAAGGTCAAGTCTCTGGCATCACTCCAGTATATACTGCATCATCATGAAAAATAATGTTTGATTAGGCAATCGATTGAGCCCCACCTCCAGTTTTTACCAAGCTTCAAAAATATGCACCTTTCCTCTCCAATGTGAGGTCAGTGGTCAAGGATTTTCAACATCAATGGTTTGCAGGCATGTATGTGAGGAAATTAATGTGTTCCATTTCATGTATCTGAAGATTTTATAACATATTTAAGATGTTTAATCTGCTAATAAAAGTTGGAACAGTATTAGCATGATTCAAGTCTTGCTAGACGATATGCTTGTTTACGTGTACAAAATGATGGAAGCAGACTACATCGTTCTCTGTTGCGTCTGTTAACAAAGATTGGTGGAAGTCAGAGGCTTGGCAGGGATTTTTTGGCAAGCGATACAATTCCCTTTTAAGACATGATGAGTTGTTGTCTGGAAAATACACATTATAGCGGCTTGCTCCACATTAGCCACAATGAGTGGATTTCCAGGTCCATGGCAAAACCAGTTAACCTTGTTTTACTATTATGGGAAAAATTGTAGACAATAATCAATATAAACTGTTTTATTTTTAATTTTATGACATTTCAAAATATTCTTCCTCTGTTTCTTAAAGTTCTAATACTTATTTTACATAATTAATTAATCCCTGTACATAATTTAGTTTAGTTTAAGTATGTCTCCAGCATCACTCAATATGCAGTTATCTTTATTAAATACTAGATGTGGTCATGTTTCCTGATTGCACTGAAAACAGGAAACTTAGTGGAGAGAAGTGAGCTTCCATGTTTACATTCTTGCCACATTACATTCTTGTTTGTTGGACTGAAAAATGTCCACATAGAGGAAACTGCTAACAGCACCACTTCCTTCTGCAAGCAATGAAATATGTCTGGTATACTGGCAGCTTCACCTGTAAGGGGCTTATTCTTGTACCAACATCAATGTGCCTGGGCTTACTTGAGCAGGGAATGTGGAATGGAAAATTCATAACTGAATGAGACGTTTGAGTTCATGATCAACTTGGTAGGTTATTTCCCCAATCCCACTTTCTGAAATATCTTTCTGTTCAGGAGGCTTAAGTAAACTAAACTGGCCAGCCCATGTGGTTCGCATTCAACTCAATCTGAAATGCCTTCATTCGCCAAGTCCAACGCGTGTACATGCCATAAGCCAGCAAATTCTTCAGCAGGGAAGCCCTCAACAGGGAACATCAAACCTGACCAGACTACAGCAGAGTAAGTTATAGCAGGTATAGTGCTGTATTTTACAGTACAGTACCTTATGTGTCCCCTATTCACCCACAAACACACCTCAGATAAAACTTCATGGCACTTGTGATGGTTTTAATGTCCCAGTCGCTGCTGTGGAAATCCACGTCTCCTGGGCACGTTGGATCTGTGTAGTAGATCAACAACAAACAAGCAGAAAACAATAAACACCATTTATGTTGAATCCATTGTAAACAACATTGAAAACAAGTTATGAGAGAAGTTAGAAGTTTTAAAGAATCTGCTTACAAATCAGAGGAAGAGAGCAGACTAGATGAGGCCATATAGTTATTAAGGTAGAATTCCTAAATAAACAGTGACAAAATTTACTAATATTACAAATATTTGCAAATATTGCAATATTTTAAGGTCATATTTAACTTAAATTTAAATTCAATGTAATATTATCATGTAGACAACCCCAATTGAGGAAAACAGTCAACAGACAGAGGGACCAGACATTGGCTAATTTCCTTACCAAAGAAGGCATTTAAAAGCTTCTGCACTTGGATGTTGCTGCCAACTGTTCTGTACACTCCTTCTTGTGTGAGTCCTAGAAAGAGGAGTGGGGGAGGTAAAAAAAAAAAAGAAAAAAGAAAAAGAAAAGGAGAGTGTACTGTGGAGGAATACAGAGCAATGGAAATATACCACATGGTCTTCCTCAGTGTCTGTATAGGCCAGAGTTAAAATACAGATGTTCCTTCCCGATTGTGGATGCCTCATTAAACTACTAAATTTCAGGGTGAACAATGTTGCTTGAATGATGTATCAAATTACACCACTAAAACTGACTTGCTACTCTAAGCAAAACTCTTGTGGAGTGGAAAACAGTTGTTGAATTCACTCTACTTGAGAAACATTTGCCCAAATCTTATATAATACATATATGTGCAGTAATTAATCTTTGTGGTAGAACTATGCACTCCTGATCAAATGTAATAATTAGCTATATTCCACATTTTCCCCAAGAGCTCATGCAGAATGCAACCAGTGACTCAACGATGCCCCCCCAAGGCCAAATAGGCAAACTAACAAAACTGGGGTCTACTGGGGTGAAGCAATATTTGATGAGAGCTCCTTTACCTTTTGTTTCAACGTAGTTGATGCACTTTCGCACAAACTTGAATCCAATTTCATTCAGTTCCACTGTGAAGGTGAAAAGAAGCAAAACCAGTAAACAGCAAACAGTTTTTAAACAATACTTTTTCTAGTATAAGCACATGAATGCAAATGCATTAAAGACTGGGACTCATCAGTGTAAGTTAAGACTTTGATGATGATGATTGACTTACTTTCAGCTTGCTTGTGAATTGGAGAATGATAGATCTAAAATGAAAATACAATATAATATAAAATAAAGATAAAAGGAAAGTGAGGACTGGTGAAAACATACACTAGAAAACAGAATTACTTTATCTTATTCTTATGATCTTGGATGGTTCAGTATGATTAATGAATATGAGCAACTCACTCAAAGCTAAAACTGAAAACAAAAAACACTGATGATGGCACCAGGACACAAAGCTGGATCTTTGAAAAACACAAGGCCAAAAACAAACTGGTAAGCAAACTGATCAGGGCTGTAATGGCTCTGGTATCAAAACTGAGGTAAAGGTAGCGATCCCAGCAGCTGGCTTCCTGTTGAGACAGGTCCAGTACGGCCCATAGATTGCTTTCTGCAGAGTTTCATGTAGCACTAGAGCTGTTTTTCAAGATGTGGAGATTTTTATGGGCACAGGACCACAGCAATTATTGCCAACGTGTATCTTTCCAGCAGTAGGTCTATAACGAAGAAATAAAGAAGCTTCTGCAGTAAAGCTCTGGGCTGGGGGGATTTATACATTGAAAGAGGCGGATGATAGTATGAAAAGATAGCAAAGAATGAGGACGGTTCATGAAGTACATGTGAGGACTAAGGACTAGAGTTAATGCAGAGTTTACAGGTTGCACAGACATACTATAACAGCCCAAAGTTCCTATTTACACTGTTAACAAATGCTAAGAATATACAAGAGTAGAAGGATCTTTCAGCTATTTCAAAGGCTGAGGGACACTCAGAGTTTAACAGGTTTTAGATACTTTATATTTGAAGCACCCTGAAGTGATGCTAGGATGCGTTAATAATTCTGACACATTCAGGTCTTGGGAGTATCCCCAAGGTGTTGTTTGACTGTGACAGGAATAGAATGACATGGCAAAAAGAACAGCAGCAACGTCTACATTCATCTGAGACAGCTGATACTTGGCCTAAATGAAAGCCCAGAGTCCGCGTGGCAGTGGTACAGTGCAGTGGATTTGTGGGCTTTGCTTCAGAATATTTGGGAAGAGTGTATGGAAAAGGTCTTGTGAATTTGTGGGAGTTTTTATATTTGACATTAGCTATCGCCACGCCTTACTGACTCTCTATATTTCAGGGTACATCTTTTTGCATTCATTTTTTCTGATGGGAAGGCAGTTTTGTTATGAAGAAAAATAAGATCTTGGAGAACAATCCTTATAGATTAAATTAAAAATGAAAATAATAAACTCACAGGCTCTTTTCCATCCATTGCTTCTATCCACAACTTCCTGTTTCCCTCCGAAAGAGCCTGGAAAGTGACGGGTGTGTTCCTATGGCAATAACAACAAATGTCATTAAACAGGAAAAGGTTGGAATTAGATTATTCACTTGCAACAAGACCTACTGCTACAGCATACAACCATTCTGAACAATAAGCTTATTCCTAATCTCCTAAAATTCAAAGACCATACAAATTTAAGCATTTCCCCATTTTAAGCATTTCCACCCACTTTAAGCACTTTAAAGGGAGTGAAAAAAATAACAGAAAGACAACATGAAAAAAAAACCTTTAACTTTGAACTAACTAAATCACAATTACAGAGTCAGCTACACAGGTGAATCATATTGAGTTGAATGTGTTAGCTTTAAAACAGGTCTGACAGACTCTACTTTTATGTGTATTTTCAAAGACAACTGAGAGGCCAAAGAGGCCATATAGTTGGTGCTTGAATTGCAGGTGCATCGGTCACAAAATATGTAAAATGATTTAATGCAACGAAGGAAACAGTCTCAAAAATCATGACAACATATGCCGAATACAGACACACTGTACTGGTAAAGAGGAACAGTGGTCACAAGTCAAAGCTAGACAGTGATATATTGACACTCAACAGAAATAGCTGCTCAAAAAGCAGCACAAAAATATGGCATAAAAAAATACCATAGCATTGAATCAACATCTCTATGACACAGTCTCACAAAAAACAACAAGTTTCTAGAATAATAGTCCAGTATCCAACTACACAGGACTTTTATGGGGTTGATATTCATATACTTTTAGGTGTTTCTATTATTTTGTCCACCCCCTGTATCTTCATGGCATTCCAAACATTTCCTTTGGTTGTGAAAGAAATACGTTGTTTCCTAAGTTGGGACAGAATTTACACGATGGAGATTAAAGACATATATGCCTATTTAATATTTGTTGTTGTTTCCAACTGAACTGCACTGTTGAAGCTTTGCTCAACTTTGATAAAATCCCTTTTGGTAACCATGGAGGTTAAAAATGGAGACAAATATGACAAGCATATGGAGATGATAAACTCATCTTCCAGGTTACAATCTGTCTGCTGCAGAAGCAACAAAATCCTGTGCCAGGTCTTACAGCTAATAGGCTACCCAATCAATTGTTAATAACTGCTACGAGTTTTACATTCTTTTTGCCAACTGCGTTCCTCAACAAACTCTTGCCACTTTTTGAGCTAACAACTATAGCAATTAAACATGTAATCCTGATATCTATGGGAGCCCACTATTCTTAGTCACCACATGTTTTGATGTTTTGTTTTGTTTTTGTGTGTGTGTGTGTTCATGCCTTTACTGATTTGTTTCTAAGCTCTTTGCATGTCAGTACGCCAGAACAGGATACTAAAAAGCAAATCAAAATCCTTCCGCTTTTAAAGTGTTAGCTGAAAAGATGTTGCGTAACCTGCGCTTCCCCATAGTGACAACTGGGCTGAAAACAAATCTTAGCAATGAGACGACCAGTAGTAGGAGGGGATGAGAGCTAACTGGGCAGTGGAGTGGGACAAAACCATTTGATCTGTTACAGCAGCAGTGAGTTTATTGATAATAATGTGATATACTATCGATCCCTGTAGGGGATCGGTCTTCCTAACCATTAGACCACCGACCCACCTTAAGGCTACCACGCCACTTGGAATTTATCAGATTGGAGATGTCTGATTGTGGTGTTTGTAATGTTCACACATTGGCACGTTGGTTGAAAACACTTTCAAGCATATACTACATAATTCAAGCACTTTTTAAACCTTTAAAATACCCAATCAAAATTCAAGCATTTTCAAGCAACAAATCCTGAATATGACATAGCAGCCTATGGCTGAAGTGTCATTTAAAGTGCATTTTGTACCGAATGGCCTGCCTGTATAAATATGAGTTCATCGTGTTCCCTCCCCTGAAATCACTGAGTTCGCCATCTGTTTTCAGCACAAGCCTGTTGCTGAGGGATTGTTTGGGCTACAATCCAGTTTGCCCTCACACTCTGTCCTTGTAGACCACCTGTTCACCTCACTGCTTAAAGCTGTTTATCCCACAAGGCATCTCACAGTTTTTTAGTTTTGTTTGTGCTAACCTCTCATTAGTTTCAACGTCAAAGCAGAAGCGCTTGTCTATGGATTCTGTCTTCCGGCGGATGCAGAATTTAAGGGTCAGTTCTGTAGGGCCCTGAAAGAAAAGAAAAAGTTGGAGAGTGGTAGGTACGTGTGTGACAAAGAGAACGACATCGTCTGCGAGAAAGGAAAATAGAAAGATTTTCAGAGCAATTCACGACCAGAGCAAGCACTCTTAAGAAGTAGATATGGATAAATTGCCTATCGATAGGTGTCCAAGTATTGAAGGTACACAGATTTAGAATCTAAGTTTGCAGTCTATACCCATCAGCGGGTGACACGACAAAAACAAAATGTTTCTTTTGAGTTAAATACCTGTTTAGTTGTAGGTTTCTGTTCACAAGGTACCATGACCAACAGTCTGCTGTCTTTGTGATACTTGCAATAGTACTTGACCCACGACACACCCAAAGCCCCTTTTGAGACAAACAGGCCAGGTCAGAACAGCAAGAGTGGGAATGCAACCACATTATTACATTATTACAGTGTACTTACACTTCTCCTGGCAGTACAGGTAACCCTCCATAGTTTGCAGACCGTGTATTTTACAAATTTGGGATGGGTGCTTCATCCTTTTCATCAGCTCCACCATCTCCTCCCGAGTGCTCTCATAGTGGTTCCTTGTCTGCAGATAAAAAACCCGGACAGCAGTAACTTTAGATACCTATGGAAGTCCCATTAAAGCATCTTCAGTCTCACTAATGGCATCATCTGTTGCCAAGAACACCACTTACATTCTGCAAGCTGAGCTGCAGTTCTTGTTTGTAAGGCATGAAGTCCTGAGTCATCTCCACTGTCAGGTTGTTGAGTGTTAGTATGCTGTGAAGAAATGCCAGGACCTGTCCACACAAAGCATGACTTATTTACACACACATATATATATAAATAAGGTTAAGACTGTTTTTATTTAGAGTACGGTCAAAATAAAGGAACCACCACCATAAAGACTTTGGAAATTGGAAATGTACCCCACACGAGTACAGAACCACCAGAACCCTCCACTTCGGCAGGAGTTTATGTTGGTGTTTCTTTTGTTTTGACAATATCCTGTATGTGTTTGACAGGTAAATGACTATCTAAATAATGTTGTTTGAGTCCACCATCGAGATCTTGTATTTTCAATGCTTAGTGTATATTCCCTGGATCTCTTGTTACATGTTCCTGGCAGCACACAGGAAGAGTGGGCGACAACAGACGGCACTCACAGGCTCCACCGCGTCAAACTTCTTCCTGTCCTGCACCTGATGGATCTGGTACACATACTCCACCGACGACTCGTAGAAGTTCACTCGCTCTTTGTCTAGGAGTTCATCAGCCTACAGTGGAGAGCAGACCTTTTAAAAAAGTGGCGTATTTCAAAGTGATTTCTAAGTTTTTGAGTTGTTCGTGCTGTTGATGAAAAGCATTTGTTGTATTTCAACCAACCTCTTGAAGGTGACTCTCTTTCTTCTTGCAGGAAAGATTCAGGTGTTTATCCAACTGAGAGTAATATTTTTCGCTCTCCTTCTCAAACTTCTTTCGCTTCTCCTAAAGGAAAGATACGTTGTGACACGATTAAATCAAAGAGTATGAAAGTAATAAGTGATACTACTGTGGTTAGCACTGTCGCCTCACAGCAACAAGGTCCGAGTGTAGTTGTCTGTCTATCTGTGTTAGTCTGTCTATGTGTTTGCCCTGTGATGGACTGGCGACCTGTTTCTCTACCTTCTGCTCAATGCATGCTGGGATAGGCTCCAGCACCCCCTGTGACCCTGACCAGGAATAAGCAGGTATGGAAAATAGATGGACGATACTACTGTAAACTCAAGCACTGCTACTCAACACAGCAGCACAATAACTGACAGTTGAGAAATAAACTAACTGGAGGGAAAACTCTTTCTCAGCAGTATACCAACAGAGAGGTGGCTGCATCTCATGCTGAATAAGCAAGTGGATGTACCACAGAGCTTCCTGATGATTTTTAACAGCAAAATAAAACAGTGATGATGAAGCACAAAGGACCTGTCACCTCAGCTGTTTTCCACTTTGAGAACCCATTTACTTCCTTCCAAATGCCTTTACACAAAAAAGGGTGTGTTGAGGAACAGCAGATTATTGTTCATAAAACAGGAAGCAGTTACACATTTACACGTAAAAACATTTGGAGAAGCAGCCACTCAGAGAGGTGATGTTACATGTACATCCACAATAGACTGTCACAAAAGAAACAGAGCCAACTGCACCAGGACAATGCCTCCAGTGCTGACTTAATGTCAAAAGGTGACATTTCACTTTCAGAGCAAATGAATTATTAACAACACTCACTTTTGTTACTCCTATTTGCTCTTTTCTGAACTTCTCCAACGGCTTAATAAGCAGGTCAAACGCATTCTGAACCTGAAAAGGAAAACATGTTGCAATAAATAAATAAATAAATAAATATCTTTGAGGTGAAAAAGACTGATTATAATCATTGCTCCCAGGTAGATGTTGCTCTTCTGCACCACAGCAACCACAACTTAAAAAAACATCAGTAACCAGAAAACCCAGTCTAACAGGAATTACTGCTCCTGACTCAAGCAAATAATGTAAAGTCATGAGATGATTTCTGAAGCATAAGGTCATATGAGGAAACAAGTATGATTGGATGTCGTCTGTTTGGTTGGCGTGGATAGGAGATATAAGAATAAAGCAAACAGGGGTATTTAAACGTAACACAACTGACAATTACAACATTTGGACATACTGAGTAGAAATGAATGAAAAATATGAACATACACAGTATGAATTACAGTATGTATAAGTATGCACAAGGCAGGAGAACATACTGAGACAAAGAAAAAATGCATGAAAAAATAAAGATGTGTATAACAAATGAGAATACGAAGAACACAAATATGTGACTTTACAGCATTATACAGGATGTACAAAATGTGTGTTGTACTCTCGTTCAACTTACTGTACAGAACATGTGCATTACTAGCCGTCCACCTTATCAAAAACTCCAGATGGAGCCCCAATGTGCATTGTTGTCTGTTTTCAGTATTAGAACATGGCATTGGTTTGCTCCAAAAACGTGCTCACCACAACAGCCGGTATTATTTGAAAGAGGATAAACAGCATTAATTTCAGTTTAGGTTAGATTAGCGCAGGATAGATTTATTAATGAGTTTTCTAACGGTAAAGAGGGTTAAAGAATATGCCGAGTCAGCATAGGGGAAGTTGATAACCCACCAGTATCATCCTGTCATGCTCTACTTCCTGGAGAAGACCAGCAAACTCTTGGAAAGACTGAGCTATGGATGAAGACACAAAGATGACAACTGGAATAAAGACATTCATATCCATCTATGAGACACCAAACAACTCATCATGTGGCTGGAACTATACTTAAGACAAAAAAAACTTTACAACACACTTATTCCAGTGTATTAACTTTGGTTTTTGTAAGTACATAATGAAAATATTTCCCTATTTTTTATTTAACAAAAGGTAATAGTCTTTGTGTTACCATATAATTTTGATTCCTGATTTATACTAGTACGTTCACGTTGCGATAAGCACATATTATGTAGGGTGATTTTTCTTACTGAGTAATTTTCCATATATTAATACACAGAAAATTACACTGGAATAAGGCCACTGTAAAGTAAAGTCTGTGAATTTCTTGATATTATGATAATAATGAAAGTGACAACCATGACTTACACTCATGAAGTAAATGCAGAGTGTGTACTAGATTTAGTGTCTGTATTATCTTACCAATATTGATCTCATCATCTGTCAGGGAGTCCCCGATGAAATCAAACTGGAACACACTGAGAGTCTGGGAGAACTTCTGTACCGCCAACGAATAGCCTAGAAAAAGACGATTTGATCGTATTAAAACATTAGAAGTAGCTGGAAATGGTTTAATTACACACACTGAGTAGATTTTCATATTCAGAAATCTACTGAAATGTCCAAGTCTTCTCATTTTCTGTATCCAACAAGGAAGACAGGCCTTCATATCAATATTATATTACATTCAATTTCAACCAGATTGTTATAACTGTACATTACTTTTTTTTTTCTTTGTTATAAAGTGAGAGACATGAGAGGCATCCCTGGCAGGATTCAGCTCACATTTCCTCTGCTACATCTGGCTTTCATTATTGATCAGTCAGGAGCAATGAAAACAAATGGTGCCTGTCTGATCAATATTGTGGAACACCCTGCCTGAGGAATTTAGGCTAGCAAATTCAGTATCACCTTTTAAATCACTTCTTAAAGTGTTTATAGAGTTGCTTTTTATTTATCTTGCCCACTTTCAACCTGTTATATCTAATTTCATCTCACATATTTATATTTTTTCCAACCTATTGTGTTTCCCATTTTATCTACTTTTATATTTTACTATTCTTGTTTAATGCCTTGCTGTACAGCACGTTGTAAACTCTGCTTTTAGAAAAGTGATATATAATCCACACTTGGAAATCCAATGTTAGAGATGCAAAAAGACAAATTTATGACATTGGCCTACATGGATAGGGAATCCTGACCACCAAGGATTGAGATAAAAATGGATTTGTTTAGATATCTGTCAGCACTGTATTCCCTAACAAGAAGCACTTGTGACCTCGGAGTATTACTGAGACCCTGCAGCACCACTACCTACAATGACAGTTTCTGTTTTCGAGACGAAAAGCTTGTCGTTGGTGATTTGGGCGGCAGAACGGCATCGTGGTGGGTCAAACAAAACAAACACTGTTTCACTCATGGGTGCAAGACAGACCCAAATATAGACATGATGTGGCTGGCTCTGGTCCATACTACCAATGGGCCTGGTCCTACACTGAGATCAGCAGCAGGGTAGAGCTGATGGAGCTGATCTGACTTGTGGAGCAGCAGCATGACTTAGCAAGCAGTAAGTCACAGTAAATAGACAAATACAGAGAATATACAAAGAAACAAACACAACTTGTCAATGTTGAAGGGATGCTCCATTTTACTATGAGGTATCTTGATGACCTTTCCTTTCCCTAGTACCTCCCTTACCCTGCCTCTCCCACCCACCCACAGTCACAACCGGTCCAAGGCCCTGAAAAGGCCCAACTGAGTTAAACCTCTGTCATCCCTCATAATAACGCAAAAACAACTCAGTTAACATGAAAACAACAGAGGTTAGATCAGAGTATGCTTACCCTTGATTGCATTGATTACACTGGTGCCATCTTTTATGACATCTTTGAGACATTTGCTTGTTCTTTCCAGTTCTACTTCATAACATTTCAGTGTCTCTCTGAATTCGGGACTGTCCAGATAGCAGTCACTAAACTCAAGAGGAGGATGCCCCATCGCTTTCACAAATTCTCTTTGTCCAAAATTTAAAAATATCTAAATATGAATTATTGAGACGCACAAGTATAAGCTATTGCACACTAGTCATGTCTGATCAGTTTAGGCGACTCCACGTTTGGTTACACACTCTCATCTCTTCCAAAAAAAAAAAAAAAAGCAGGAACCATGCTATCCCTGGCAGCCTGCAGCAGCCACTGGTCGACTCTGAACTGCACTAAGCATTAAAGAGGCTAATTCCGATTTCAATTCTCCTTTTCCTCGCTTGACGCGTATTTTCAGCGTAATTTAATTGTGTTCCTCTTTGCCACTTTTTCCTTGTTGCGGTGTCGTGATTAGAAGAGCGGTTGGAAACGGCTTGGACGCATCCCGTTCCGAAACGATGCGAACTTTCGCAAAACCTCCTCCTGTCCTATAGCTAAATTTCGTGAAATTAACCGGATGAAAAACGACACGGCTGACCTACGTCGATCATAAAATGCTCTTGATTCACTGGACGATTGCTAACAGATAATTTATTATTAACAGAGAGATTATGAATAACACTTTAGTCCTACATCTTTAAAGAGGAGCCTAAGACAAAACGGAATGGAACGTAACCAACTGACTATGGCCTCACAAAAAAAATTCCCCTTTCCACACCCCTGAGGATCTTAAAGGGACAGGGTCTATTCTCGACTAACAGGCTGCATAGCAAAATGTTATTGTGTACAGATGCCTGCTTTCCGGTGCTGTCGGACATCGTAGTTTTACGAATGCGCGTACACAACAATTGCCAACAAATGTCAGACAATTGGGAATTTTCTGATACCCAAGTTGCCCAGATGTGATGTTAGTAGGGCTTAGGGCATGACAACCTTGTCAACAGCTGATGGTAAAATGTATGTAGTTTATTATTGTTTTCTTTAGCATTCTATGTAATGATCTGTGTTGTATATTTCACAGTTTATCTTTTAGTTGTCACACAATTTGTTCACTAACTCAATTAAAACAAGAATTGCATGTCAAATGCACAATTTATCCACTTCATTCAGCCGCTGCAGCACAACGTAGCTCTGTGCCACTTGATTTCTAAAGTAAAACAACAGCCACCAATAACTACTTTTGTTACAGGGTCTGGTCATTTTATTGTTATGCTATTTTAAGTCGAAACTACGATTTTGAACGCGGAAGTTGGAACTCGAAGGCAGCATACGACACGAATTTACACGTGATTATCTCAGAGGCGTAGGTAAGTCATACTTGCATGTGACAGGGTGTGTGCCCACAACAAAGTTACCATAACATCACCTGTCCTTTGCCACTGCATCAGAGACCTCAACTTGCACAAGCACAGAAATGTCCCTTCCGTAAAAAAGAAATATATTAATCCTATCAAAAGGATAATCACAGTATAACTATAAATCCCTGTAGGAATATTATAGTGATTCCTTTAGGATACAAAAATACTATTAAAGTATGATAAGGTCACTGTAAACTCACTATTGAGTACCATAGACCCACTATTAGCCCCTAGTATTACAGGTTTTTCTCGTAAGTTGTAGGTTTAGGCTTTTTTACCTAATGTAGCCTTTTTAAAGTTTTGCTGTGATATTCGTCAAGTATCTATGGAGGCCCATTTCCGCCAATGTGATGAGAAAAAAAATATTCTGTAAATCATTATAATGAGAAACTTTCTCGAAATAACGAGATTTTTTCACGAAATAATGAGAAACTTTCTCAAAATAATGACTTAGTGTCTCAAAATAATGAGAAACGTTCTCGAAATAATGCGAAACTTCCTCAATATTTTGACTAAGCCCTACCATCACGAAGTCGCGTGTAGACAAGCATAGTTTTGGAGCACTGGTGTAGAGCAAGCTACTTGTAGATATTGTTGTGCTCTCGACACCAAGCTAAACCTAGAAAAGGTTACATTTCCTGAAGAAAATCTGTGTGCATGCTTCAGCTTAAAAATGTTTTTTGAAAAGTCAACTTAATCTTAGTCAACTTAATCAAAAATAACTTAAAATGCTTAAAATGTTAAAATGCCAGAGAGAAAATGAAAACAAGAAAAAAAGTGGGGTGAAATAATAATAGGGGAAAGAAGCCAGATTGCATCATTTTTGAAGGTAAACTGAGGCCCTCTTTGTCCAGCAGGTTAAAACTATGATTGGTAGACGTTTATGAGGATTTGGGGGCTACTTTCCCTCATCTTAAAGAATGATGAAATAGATAAGTAACTGTCTGTGCTTTGTGCAAAATGTTCCAAAAGGAAAAAATAGTGGGGGAAGAAATTGGGGTGTTTGACAGAAAAACTGGCTATACAATGAACATAGATACAATCTTTCTCCTCAAAACGTTATATTTATTAGATGCCTCTGAGTAAATTAAATATTCTTCATATTTACATTACAAATCTGTAAAAATAAAAAAAACAATAGTTGGTACTTAAAACAATTCCTGACTTTTTCTGCTCTTCCACAAGTGTTAGTGCTGTAAGAAGAGCGTCTTATGATTATGTCACTTCCTCCAAGGATGAGCACCACAATGTCCTAGTTAGCCGATCTGTTTCAGAGTCTATCACCGAGGCCAACAATAAGATATAAACTACCTAGATGAGCTGATGGTCTCATGTGTCCAAGATCCTGTCTGGCTTGTGAGGCTAGCCTGATATATTATGATGAATTAAAAACAGAAGTCTTTATGGTGAGCTTTATCGAAACTATAAGTTGTGTTTTTTAATAGCAGGGTGAAGGTCAGATGAAGATGAGTGCAGCTCATCCACAAGTTCCACAGAGCGCTCAGAGAGTGACTACAGAGAAAGGTGGGAGCATACAAATAAACAGGGTGAAAATGCAACTTGTCGTATTATCTTGTTAAAAACCTCGACTCCAACAGTCACTATACTGTATGAAAGGAATATCATAGTGATTTTGGTCAGGGGATTATTACTGAAAACTGATTTGATCACAATGCCTAATGAACACATTATGCACCAAGCTATCATCACCCTTTAATCTGTGACTGCATGTAGAAAATATTCATGCGACTTATATATCTGATTGCCCCGACTCACCCATGTTGTATCACAGCAGCAGACAACCTGCGTTCAACCTCCACGACAGCAAGCATCCTCCCTGCCAGCTCCAGGGATGCTGATCTGTAGATGACCCAGAGGAAAGAGAATTTCTCAATAAAGTATTGAATTACATCATGATTAAACATCTGGACACATAATTATTGCCTGAGAGGCCAATGTTTGAGCATGCATGCTACAAATGGAGCTTTCACCGCTCCCAAATCAGAGAATAGTTTACTAATGTATTGCAATAACATGTAACAGCCTGCAGAGGTCCTTGTTGAGACTGGACTACAGTAGGAGAGTAGTTATTTCTCTGTCCTGTACACAACCTGTACCCTTCACACACACACACACACACAGAGATAGAGAGAGAGAGAGAGAGAGACAGACAGACAGACAGACAGACAGACACAGTCAAACACACATACACAGAGAGAAAGAGACAGACAAATACACATGCAGAGAGAGAGAGAAACACAAAAATGACAGTACACGAGAGCTTGTTCCTATCTTTCTGCCTTATAAAGATATTTGTTTATACTGATGATTAGTATACTAAGAAATGAGATAAGAAAAACCTATGACAGTCACATATAAGTTAATACCTCACATTTGGTGAATCACAACCCAGGAAGAGAGTAGACTCAAACACCGTAGCATCAATTTAACAGAGTGTAGGCCTGTAACCTACATTTAGATGCAGGATCCAGGTGTCATTGAATTCAGCGTGTCTAATACGACAGCACCATTACAGCTCTCATACGGCTCAAACTACCTCACCTAACCTACCAGTCTCCAAGCTGACTGACATTTCTCTCACATATATAAACAGTCACACCAATGCAGCAGTTACACTACTTTTCATTTGGATTGGGTTGATGGCTTGAACGTGACCTGAATGTAAAACTAGAATACTCAAAGAATCACCCAGACATTTTCTTCTAACAAACCTAAAGTAGCAGTTTGTGTGTTAAACCACCACCAAGTGAAGTTTTACCTTCAAGCTGTTAACTAAAAACAACTGGCCATGAAAATCACTTTCTCATCAACCAGTCACAGGTGCTTATCTTAGTGGATTCAGAGTTTTCACAAGCCAATTTATTTTCTTAGCAGCCAAATAAGTTTTTAAAATAAAAAACAACTGATTTAACTTTTGCTGTGAGTCAATAGGGGCTAAGTAAATTAACAGACTTAACAGCCGCTTGACTTGTGGAGATGAGCAGCATTTCCAGAACATTTATTAGAGACATGTATTTCAATGCTTTTGTACATCTTGTAATTTGTATTTTGCAGACAGAAAACAAAGTAATTTGCTACAAAATAGCTCCTCGTAGAGCTACTTGAACACCAAAATAAAGAAATTATTCAGTGTTTAAAACAAGCAATTCATCACGCCGTGAGACTAAGAGTACATCAGCCTCTGCTTGGTCCAATGGAGTACAGTGTGAGGGAGGTGCTCATCAAAGTCCTGGTTGAATTACGTGGTTCAATATGAGGCATTCTGGATGTAAAGGTCGAAGAGAGAAGCTGGAGCACAGTCAAGAATGAGTGAGTCATGTAGCATAGGACAATAATTAAGTTATTATAATAACCCCCTGTCCTCTTATCTTCAAGATTTGTTAAGCCAGCTTTTCATGGGACATTCTTTGTTTTAGTCCTGTATGTTTTACTCCATATTGCGTCAAAATCATCCTCCACTTCCTTTCCAGAACAACAGCACAATAAGGAACGGGGGGACAGACTCAGCTCCCCACACAGATTCCTTGGCTTAGGGTAGGCAGAAATGGAAACGTTTGATCCGAATTCAAAAGCCGTTTGTTGGTCTCAGTAAATGGAGCTATTGTATGCAAATATTGCACACAAAAGCATATGACTTCTCCAGTGCAGGGCAGTGGCTAGTGTGAGCCACGTCATTAGCAATGCAAAGTCATGGTGCTCTGATACTCTTGTTCACGGTCACGAATGTAAAAAAAAAAAATCTGCCAACGTCAACGTAAATGTTTCTGGGCGTGCTTTTTTAAAACTACATCTGAAGGTAAATGAATTTCATTGTTGATTTTCTTACAGGAGCATGGAGTTTAAGAAATGCTAGATAGTTTACTTTCAGGCATTTTGTGATATGTATGGTTACAGAGATGGTTTACTATTTTGTCTGACTAACATTTGAATTGTCTCTTATAGATACTGTTGTAGTTAATATCAATTGTGACATATGTAGTGCAAGAAATGAACACTAAATTAATGCACAACTTGGTGGCTTTTTATGATCAAATAATCGAATCACTATTTCTTTCACAGTTTCTCAGTTGGTATGTTTTTAGATATAGATCAAATGTCCTTTTCAAGATGGCTGAATCATTTGTAAGCTGAGAGCCAGTGGAAGTGCTTATCTAAAGTGCATGGAGTCATCTCACTCTTTTTACTGCCAGGCATTAGGGAATATTATAGAGACACCATTAGGTTGGTACAGATGACAACTGTATTTGCATCCTACAACACGGCCACTGGTGAAAGCGTGTCACATGACACGTTGTGCCAGATCATAGTCCTGCACTCTTAAGTGGCCTGCCAACCCCAGAGGGGGCAGAGAGGCTTCCTTCTCCTCTGGATTCACATCCATGCTAAACCAGCAGGTCAACATTGTCCTCTGCCCTCAGTGCCGCCTATGCCTCTTACACCTCCTGCTGAGCCTGGTAACAACGCTGAAGTTTTTTGTACTGGAATGGAAAATATGTTTAAGGCAAAAGAAAATGAATGATGATTAGCACAGGGGAGTTAAAACATTTTGGATAATTATTTTTCAAACTTGAATTCTGACTTGGAAATCTTCCTGGTTTGATGCAAGTATCCTCACCACTACCTAGGATCATCACTTCACAAAGTGATAATAATTGCAAAACAATCTGATCCTTCTTTCAACACAATGTTCTCTGAGATGCTGAGATTGTTTTTTGTTTTTTCCATCTTTGTCTTTCAGACCCGGAGCCAAAGATGAACTGGGCATCATTTTATGCCGTGATAAGCGGTGTAAACAGACACTCTACGGGCATTGGTCGCATCTGGCTCTCTGTCCTATTCATTTTCCGTATCCTGGTTCTGGTGGTTGCAGCAGAGAGCGTGTGGGGTGATGAGAAGTCAGGTTTTACCTGCAACACCCAGCAGCCAGGCTGCAACAGTGTCTGCTATGACCACTTCTTCCCTATCTCCCACATTCGCCTGTGGGCACTCCAGCTCATCTTGGTCTCCACTCCAGCGCTGCTGGTAGCAATGCATGTGGCTCACCGCCGCCACATTGACAAGAAGCTCTACAAACTGAGTGGTCGGGCCAACGCTAAAGACCTAGAGCAGATTAAGACCCAGAAGATGAAAATTACAGGTGCTCTCTGGTGGACGTACGTCATCAGCCTGTTCTTCCGTGTTGTCTTTGAAGTCACCTTTATGTATATCTTTTACATGCTCTATCCCGGCTACAAGATGATCCGCTTGGTGAAGTGTGACTCGTACCCCTGCCCTAACACAGTGGACTGCTTCGTGTCAAGGCCTACTGAGAAGACTGTCTTCACCGTGTTCATGCTGGCTGTGTCAGGGGTGTGCATCCTGCTCAACATTGCAGAAGTGATCTTCTTGGTGGGGAAGGCCTGCAGTAGGCATTTGCACAATGCTGGAGACTCGACCGTGGGGGCTTGGATCACACAAAAGCTCTGCTCTTACTAACAAACACATGGATTTCATACTGGCACAAAAGGACACAAGAGTAAGAGTAAGAGTAATGCCCTTAGATTCAGGTAACATCCATTAATTCAGCTTGAGGGAAATGTAACTTTTAAGATTTCTATTGTAAAGAAGTTGCACAATACATCCAGTGAAATTTAAAATAATTAAGATTTAACCAATGGCGCATCATCTCCACTCAAAGAATCATCAATTCAACGACAAGCCATGGGAAGATGTGAGGATGAATTCATTTATAGAATCAGGGCTCACAAACAGAAACGGATATCATTTTGATCACAGAGGTGAACTGTTTTGATATTATAAACCTGAATACTGTATTGTACTGTATTGTCATAGTGAAATAGTATTATTGCTTGATGTTTGACCAAATAATTACAATTAGTAACCTTTTCTGAAGAAATATTTTTGGCCTACCATATAATAGGCTTGCATTACCTTTGACTTGTTTTGGTTAACCTATATCATAATGAAGAAAATATTTTCATTACCAAGATTTAAAATATTAAGATGCAGATATTCAACTGGAAAATGTGACTTTTGTCTCTTATCACATATTATTTGTTGCCCATGAATTAAATAACGCTGAGGTTTAAATTAAAATTCTGTTAGGATAAAGTCTTCCACTGTTACTTGTTATTTTAAATATTGTATATTTCAATATTTCTAGCATTTTTATTTACTATATTTTATTATTTACATTAAATGTGACATTAAATGCCTTGCATTTGGCTGAATAGCAACACATTGGATCTAACATTGAATTATATTGATATGAAACATTCATAGCTTGTCTGCATTAAGTATTAGTAAGATGTAATACTGCTACATAGAGAACACACAGATGATTTTGTATTGCAATAATGTTAAACTGTACAGTGTGTCTGTTGTCATACAGATGCTTGACGTTCTTCATTCAGATGTAAACAAGAGGATAGCCTGCCACAGGAAAATAAAACTTGGATTGCAGACAGTTTTTTTTTTTTTTCAAATTTACTAACACAACTCTTGGTGCAATGATTGACAGTATGATTGCTAAACATGTTACATATGTCATATTGAAGCTGGATATGTGTATATGTTGTTTGTTTGTAAACACTGAATTAAAAACAGACCAGTGTTTGTGTAGTTGTGTAATTGTGTAATTTTCACCAAACCATAGTCAGAAGGGAAATCGCAAAAGAATCCAATATATTTTGAAATCATTTAGGCTTAAAATGCTCACTGGAACAGGATTATACAGGCCTACGAGATTGATGTAGAATTTCTATCTGAAACTTACAAATACTCAATACTATATTCAATACTACAAATTCAAATAGGATTGTCGTACGAGATCATTAAAGGATATTTTAAGTGAAAATGGCACATGTTATACTACAAGTCACTAGAGAGCAGCATTTATCTACAAACAAAGTGTCTTTGATTCTTCTCAGCAGAATGATTCTTGTCAGCAGCATGATTGGGAGCAAAATGGGAATATACCTCCTTAGTGCCTAACTGAACAAAACCTCATCAGGCATTTAGTTGTGCCACGTTTAGCTGTAGCAGTTGGAGGTCCACACCTGTGAGGAAACATCTCAGGCTGCCTATGTAATGAAGGTCAGAGAGCATAGTTTCAGGTTATCAATAGCCTTGCCAAGTAAGGGGTCAGTGCGTGAGTGACATTAATTCACCCTGTGGACAGCTGGACCTGCCACGGCCGAGCGTGAGGGCACTTCTCTTTTTCTGGAACACATCAACCATCGGCAGTATGAACTGATGTTAGTTATGTCAGTATTACTAAAGAGAGGCTTCAGAGACTGCACTATGTGAACTTATTCCTATCTGCGATGAGATACTTTGTATTTTTTATGAAGTGACGACTGTGTGCATGTGCGAGCTGTTACCCCCCTCACTGAGTGGAGAAGACTTCACCTACAACTGTTTGAAATTAGCTTCACCAACCCATATTAGTCTTCTCTCTCCAGCTTGGAGCGACTGTGATAACATGCGTGATCAAATCCCTCTGTGCTAGACTTCGCTGTGCAGGAGATAATTGCTTGCCAGGTTAAAATATTCCCAGATCACCTGCCACCATGTTGTCTTGTCTGCCAAAGTGCAATATGAGGCTAGAAATTAATGGTTTACCTAAAGTTTCTCTTTGATTTGACACAAAGTATAATGAACACAATTTATTTTGGTCTGCTCTGGTTTAAGGATATCTTCTGACACACGTACATGCCAATCAATCCTTTACCAATCACTCTACCACTGAAGGAAGGCTCCACCTTTTCTGACGCTCTTCCACACAGTCAAAGGCCAACTCACAAAACCCCAGAGCACCATGAGAGTGATGACAAAGCCACTCCCTTCATGGTGAATTATATTTAGAGCAATGACATGTATGACTAACCTGCATCCTGATTGGACTATTTAGCTGCCAGTCAGTGGAAAAGAAACGGCACTTAAGCAAAGGGCTTTATAATCTTCTACAAGAAGGAAGGTTTTCTCCTGTGCTCTGATCTGAAACAGTGTACAGACGGGTTCCAGTTGTGGTAAAGAGTAGTAATTTACCAGGTCAGAGGAGGGGCTTCAACAAGTAGGCTCCTAGATTCACTAGTTCAAACTACTAGAGAGAAGTTAAGATTAGTACTGTAGTGTCATCACTGGTCCAGAAGGACATGGCACTTCTGTGGACTGGAGAACCATTTCATCAACTTTCCTAGTCACCAAGTGTCTCTGGATCTGCACCGTTTTAGGAGATGAACATTATCAGGTAGGCCTTTCTTGATGCGGATTATCATTTTGTTTATTCAATTAGAAAAACAGTATATACACTGGGAAATTGCTATATCGTAATACTATACTCTTCTATATAGTTTGCTATTAATATAATTTGGGTATCAATACACCCATACAGTAGGTCAGTACATCATCAAAAATGAAATCCAGACCAAACCGTGATCCCAAATCCCTATTTCTAGTGGACCAGTCAAACTATTATCAAAGTTTAATGTTTCAAGGTTACTTGGTATTGCCTTGGATATGAACTAGAAGCCGAAATCTGGAGAGAGGGAGTCACAAGATCTAGTCTGTGGCAAAGAGGCACTCCGACCTGCTCCAGGGCTTTCTCTCTCACAGACCAGGACTGTGTCCAGGGCCCTTTATACATTATTATGAAAGCATATTTTGTCTGATGACAGTGAGTGTGTGGCAATAAAGGGAAAAATATCTGCATGAACCCCACACCATCCCAACAACACACCATCCCATTGACTTGATGATCCAAGGGGTCATAAGTGGCCAAAAATTCTGGATGTTTGAAACCCATAAACATTACTCGACATTTGACATCATATTTCTGATCAGGCTATCTTTCAAGGCTTCTTGCATTTCAGCAGATCTCTATCAGAATTCTGCTGCGACTCCTCAAGGGTCTGCGTTACCAATTCTGTGTGTGTCTTCATGCTCCTGCTACAGAGTTTGAAGACTGACAAATAGCTGACTGTCTCTCCCTACTAATTTTCTAATTGAACTCTATGAAAAATCACCAATTCAACGACAAGCCATGGGAAGATGTAAGGATGAATTCATTTATTTAACAAATATATTAATCTGGAGTGGATAGCAAAATATAAAATAGTAAAAATATCATACTGGTAAAAAAAAAAAGCCCCTGTCTTTCCCACATGCCTTTATGCTTTCAACCCATGCTGATCTCTGATGAAGCATGTTCATTTACTCCTCATATTTTTTCCTTTTCCCCACAGGCGCTTGTCCTGGTTTTGTCTATAAAACTGACACCACACAGTATATGTGAGCCAGCATGGGGGACTGGAACTTGTTGGGGAAGCTGCTGGAGAGTGCACAGGAACACTCCACTGTTGTAGGCAAAGTCTGGCTGACCGTTCTGTTCATCTTTCGCATTCTGGTGCTCGGGACCGCCGCCGAGAAGGTGTGGGGCGACGAACAGTCTGGCTTTACATGTGACACTAAGCAGCCCGGTTGTCAAAATGTCTGCTATGACAAGACCTTCCCCATTTCTCACATCCGCTTCTGGGTCATGCAGATCATCTTTGTCTCCACTCCCACGCTCATTTACTTGGGCCACATCCTTCATCTGGTACGTATGGAGGAAAAGCAGAAACAGAAGGAGAAAGACCTTGCCATTCAGAATGAAAAGCAACAAATGTTACATGGTGGAAAAGCCAAGAAGACCCCCGTTAAAGATGACCAGGGCCGCGTGCGCTTGCATGGAGTTCTGCTGCGAACCTACGTCCTCAACATCATCTTCAAGACCCTGTTTGAAGTGGCCTTCATTGTGGCTCAGTACTTTCTGTACGGCTTTGATCTCAAACCGATGTACACCTGTGACCGCTCACCGTGCCCCAATGTGGTGAACTGCTACATCTCCCGGCCCACAGAGAAGACAATCTTCATCCTCTTCATGCTGGCGGTGGCCTGCATCTCACTACTGCTAAACCTGGTGGAAATGTACCATCTGGGTTTTACAAAATGTCACCAGGGCCTCCGTTACAGGCGGTCGCATGCTGCAAGTGAGGCTTCCAAGACCCCGAGGGAGGCTGTCATGCCCTTTGTCCCAAACTATAGCTACTTCACCAGTCATGATGCAACCCCCGAACCATTCCTCTCTGACTCAAAGTACAGCATGGCAGAGCCGAATTCTGCTTACAGCCCCTACAGCAGCAAAGTGGTTTACAAGCAGAACCGAGACAATATGGCCGTGGAGAGAAAAGGTAAACCAGAAGGAGATGATATAAAGGAGAAGAACAGCTCCAGTCCTGCCTTTGAGTTGCCCATTGAAAACCAACGGCGAAACAGTCAGTCAAGTAAGCACAGCAACAAGACCAGGCTAGACGATCTGAAGATCTAGGGATCTTCACAGTATGTTTTCATCAGAGACACAGAGGACAAGGGAGGAACAACACGAAAGACTATGTTACTCTTTGAAAATGTATGAGGGTGTGATGAAGATGCATGTGCTAACTCAAGATCATTTTTTGTTTACAAGCAATTTACTTGAATAGAGCAAACTAAAGCTAAAACTGTGAGAAGAGACGATATGTAAAAGCAGAGTGTTTAAAGTACGCTCCTCATTGATAAGGAGCCAGGAAACTGAAACCCCACTTGCCTAGTAAGACCTAGCTAGATATATAAATTGTTCAGGAGAGTTCATGTAAATGTGCTACTGAAATAAAAAAGTTTGAAGATGTGAGATGTTTGGGAGACACAACCTGAAAGAGGAGGAGGATTGTGTCTACCTCCTATCGCCATGTTAGTAGTGAAGTGTGACAGCAAATTACTGTAGGTACTCCACTTTTCGAGGCCTGGAATTGTTTGGTAAAAATGGAAAATATCATTAAACATGTCATGAATGATACTAAGTTTATCATTTTTGTAAAAACAATAATTAATAATTAAGTAATTTGGAAAACTACAACAAAAATCAGTAGGCTAAAATGCAATTGGTCAGGCTATAGTCCTCAGTAAAACACATTTTCAATGTCATAGCATTTACAAAGATTGCTGCAGTTGTACAGTCATGAAAAGTTCTGGAAAAGTTTTGGAAATAAATTGTAAAATAAATGTGGGAACACTGAACGATACCCTTGGATAGGAGCCACATTTCCACCAGGAAATAGCTAGAAACTCATGTACTTATTCTGTTCAACTGGCTGTGTTCACTGGACATTCACTTTCATCAATCAAACATAGCGATCAGATATCTGACTTGGATTTTCTATCACAGTGACTATGTTGACAATAATCTAATTATTGTCCTTATGCTGTTCATGAGAACAATTTGATTCAACTGTTTACATGCCACAGGAGTGTTGTTAATATTGCCAGTAACAGTATCAGATGATGTTGCTGTGTTTATTGACTGAATACACTGTCATGTGCCTCCTCATATAAAGGCTAAAAGCAGCATCTTTCATTTCTCTCTTGTCATAAACATATTACAACCATATTATCCAGTGCTGGAGGCATGACTGTTGGATGTAAACACTGACCTCAGATGGACTGGCATGTTCTCATATGGTGGTCACATGTCCAAATAAACCTCTACTGACTAATGTTGCAGAAGTCCATGTTTCAAGGTTTCAATGGTTTATTTGTCACGTACACAGTTATAGTGATACAAAAGTGCAGTGAAATGCGCGATGGTATACTTGATCACTATGGTAAGAGTTGAAAAGAAAAAGGGGGCTAAAACTAGGAGATATACTAAAAAACTACCACAAGAAATAAGAATCATTTAATTTTTTTTCAAAAATGACTTTAGTCAATGTAGCCTAGTTACATTGAGGTATTTAGATGTCAGATGTTCCAATCCCTGCATTCGAAGTGCACTAAGATCAAAGTATACTGATGTGCATGTAAACATAACCAGTGAGTCCAAAATAGAGCTTTAAGCATGAAATGATGAAACATGACTCCCATTTATTGGTGAGTTGGTGTCACCAGAGAGATTGACTGCTCCTGAAGTCTTAAGGAAATGAACGAGCTAACTAGTGAAAATTGCTTTAATGGTCCCATATTATTCAATTTCATGATTTTGTTTTCAAATATGGCTCAGGATAGGAATATTAATATGATTCATGGTGTTTTACAAAGCAGAAAGGAAGTTTAGTTAAAAGAGTATTTAGTGAATGAAGTTGAAGAGTCCTCACAGGCAGAGCAGTAACAACACTGAGCCCTTGTTGCCAGACAACACCAGCTCCTCAAAACCAGCCAGTTCAAATGCTGCAAACTGGCCTGACTGGAAAGATTTAGCAACTGGTCATTGAGGTAGTCCAATTGTGATGCTTTGAATAGAGTTGGTCTGAAACTGGCTGTAAAAAGGATGGATTAACTTTAAATTCAACCAGTCAAGCAAAATCAGATTTCTGCAGTATCTGCATGTAGCATCTGTGATCATATGTGTATATAAACAGAGGAAAATGTGTGTTTACTTCAACAATATGTCATGAAAGCATTCAGTCAAGGATTTAGGATGTGTCAACGTAGCCTCACTACTTCTACCTGTTGCTGCTGTTTGGTTTCCCTCAGGCGAAACAAACACAGCCTAGGGTCTGAGTGTGGTGTGGATGGAGCCACTTTCAAAACACATACCGCTGTACATCTCCACTGGCAAGAGCAACACTTCAAAAGGCTGCTCTCTGGTGCTATAAATAGCTCTCATGCACACCCAGAAGAACATTGTGGGGGAAATGGGGGAAGGGTACTAAAACCTTCTTGTCCCACAACAATACTACAATTTTATTTCCTACAATTAGGCCAAATAAATGATAGAGAGGCACAATCTAGTCAGCAAAGATCAAGGTATTGTCCAAGAACCTGGCTACCAAATTGATCATCTAGCCACCTAGGAATAAAGCAGTGACACTGATGATCAGAAAATGATGGTGTCTTAAAAATAGCCATACATTGGTAGGTGGGCTCAGAGATAGTATGAAAATACCAGTAAACAACAAAACATTTCAAACATACCAGCGTGTATGTTCTCCCTAAATGTCTCACACCAAGAATAACATTTGAGATACTTTCCTTCATGCAGTCAAACAAATAATATTTCTTTGCGCTGTGTGTGATGAAGCTGTGTTACTAAGTGGTTTTTACAGTGTTGCTAAGTTTGTTTTTGTTTTTTTAATCAATTTCAGTGTTGTGTGTATGATGAAGAACAATGCTCACACATAACGATGGTATTTCCATGTGGTTCCATCAGGTGTAGTGTGACTAAGTGGAATGGTTTGGAAAGATTGAGTGCATTTCATCGTAAGAGAAATGTTTTGGGTCCCCAATGACTTTCATTAACATTACAAACAAAAATAGGCTTCTCAAATTCCCAAACCTGCCTTATAAGCCTTTATAGGACAAGGCTGAATACTCCTCTGAAAGCTCCTACAATTAAAGACAGGTGATGGGGTTTGGGGTTATGAGGTTATAACCCTATGCAACCAAATCTCAGAGCCAGAATAGAGTACCAGCCTCATCCATCATTGAGTCCTACTGCAGCTAGTAAATCAGACAGACATTCTTTGGGACATATAGGGACATTTCTCCATAAAGGACACTTCATATATCCCTGTGCAAAAAGTACAAAAAGATGAAGCTGGCATGCACAGTATGTATAAAGGTGATTTCTCTGGAAGGATATTGTAGACATGGAAGTGTTACTGATACATAATAAGGTAACAATTATGTTATTAGATATAAGACATGGAAGTGTTACTGATGCATAATAAGGTAAAAATTCTGTTATTAGATATAATCTTTTTCAAGTATTGAAGAGGTTAATTAACTGACAAACTTCATTCATTCACTTTTATTGTTTATACAATGAAGACCTATAAACAGAAGTGATAATAAGCTACCCTGTCAAGGCTGATGCACAGACTGATTAATTGACTGACAACCCAGACAGGCTGCAATGGAAGCCTGCAGGCCTCAAAACATTGATAAGCAGTTAATCAGATTACTCACCATAATGATAGATACAGATCATTGGAGAGGATGACTTGCACACAAGTCAGAGTCAAACCCACGTTGACATTATATATTTGATGTGGCTTAGCCCAGTAAACCACTAGAACGCTATAATGCCATTAAAAGGACATGAAGACATCAAACCAGGAGGCTGCTATTTAAGCACTTGGTCGATTGTTGTGAAGGATGAGTCTAAAGTGGTAGTAGGTTTTATATTGTATCTGAACAGATAGCACTGAGCAATAATGATTGGAAACATAATTGTTGATAGAATCATCACTCTTTATTCTGGTACATTTGTATGGAAAATAAAAAAAAATCATTACCAAGCAGGTAAAACAGAAATATCTATGCTTCACTTAAGTTTTCAAAACAGGGTTTCAATCAAAAGCAACCAACTACGAAACCTGTAAACTACATTTATACATATAAGGGACATTATGAACCATGTAATACATTGCAATTGGAATATTATCCATGCCTATGCACTTTCATGCTCAATGGCAAACTTGACAGAGCGCCAGGGGAATGGGGATAAAAGATCTTATTTCCCTCTGATCATAAAATTTCATCTCCTTTGGGAGAATGAAAATTGATTTCCCTTCTGAGAAGCAGGAATCACAAAAAAATTTTCATAAGTGCCCTTTTCCCCCCCAAAACTTAAAAAGAAGAAAAAAGGTTAAGAAATATTGATATTCATCAAAAGGTTTGTATTTTCTTCACTATCTTAACCTAAGAAGAAATTGGATTTTGTAAAATCTGAATACTCAAATTTGTCATGTTTTTTCTCATCTTCAAGATGAGTCACAAAACATTAAAAAAAAAGGCTTGAAATGAATAATAAAAAAATAAAAAAAAAAAAAAAAAACCTCCCTATATCAAGATATTGGCAGACAAAGGCTGTAGGTCAAAAGTCATACTGAAATAGTTAGTGATTTGTTAGTTATTGATAGCGATTTTAAATATTGGACATTAAATTGCTGTCTTGTAGGTCTTATTTTCAATGTATATGTGTAACTCTTGAAGAATTGATGTGAAATTACCTAAAATATATACAGTCAAATAAATTCTAGATGGGGGTAAGATCATAAGAAAATAGGAGTGAAAAGAAGAACTGCACTTCTTTAACACTTTTTCGCACCAAGCTTGGTAACGTTTGGGAATTTGGCCCCTGGAAATGAAGAGGTGCAGTTGAAGCAATGAGGACCGTGTGGAATCCAGACGTCTCCTAGATCTGTTATGGCTGGTAGTCGTGCTACAGGCATATGTACAGCTTTGTTAATTAATCTCAAACACACTTTTCAATACTTGAGCAACAAGGTATTTGCTGAGATATAAGCAAATACGAAGCCAGGAAGCAGAGGGGCAAAATGCACTCATGAAAAAGACATTATTAACTCAAATACATCATATCTGTTTTTTCGCAGTGGGGTATAGTTGTAGGCTGTTTGTTGAAGGCTTGCCTAATGTGGCAAATCCTGCAACTATGCTACAGATGCTCTATAGTTTAATATTACAGACAAAAAGTAGGCTATGTTAAGCTCAGTCACATATATGCCCCCATTCCAAAAATAACCCTTTCCCCCCCTTCATTTATTTTTTTTACACAAATTGCACCCTGAGATTTGATAAAGCAAAATGTACCCTAAATGTATCCATAACAGTCCACTAACTCATAACCTATAATAAATGTTCAATCCAAGTCTCTTAAATACAATAATCAAATAAATCACTAGATTTTACTGACCCTTATGTACATGTCTTCTGTACTCTTTCTACACATTAACAGCATTATGCAATATGACAAGAACAAATGGTTTAAGTAAACAGTAAATCAACCAATCATACCTTCCCTTCAAGCCTTTAACACAAAAAGCACAGAGCACGTCTCCTGGTCGACTTCGACCATGCGTGTGAATTCCATTGATACGAAGCTGCTGGAGTTGTTGGGAGGCATCAAATGATTCACTCACAAGAGGGTTCAGGAAATTTCCACAACCTTTCTCTGCAGCAGCTTTGTGGAATTTGACAACCATTTTAATTTACAATGGCCACGTTTCCAGCATAAGACATACTTGAGGTCATGGTTATTGGGTGTGCTGTAGTTGTAGGAGAGAGACTGGTGAGTGTGCTGTGGCTGATCAGTATAGCATTTCCCTCTTGTATGTTATTGCAAAACTATAACAACATAATTGCATCTTTTATGCTTTCAATACAATGTAACCACTAGCTACACTTAGACAACAACTGACATCAATATATGGCTTCCAGGGACAACACTACAGTATGCCATAATTCCCTATACTGTATATTCTGTGCATGTCCCAACAGAAAAGCTGGTGTTCCTGACAGTTTGTTGAAAATAACAATTTAATAATTCATACATGCTATTGCACAGATTTGTTTTTAGCTAACCACCTCATCCTCAAAGCAAGAAGCCACAAAATAAAGGCTAATTTGTCATGTCACCAAGATGTACAACCTGGAGCTGCTCACTTTTCAAAGGAGATACTGAATTCATAGGATGTTTTAGCATTTCACTTTACAGCAGCGACAACCAAACTACCCCCGGGGGCTCTCAGTCACCTTTTAATCCTTTCGAAGTTATTCTTAATGGAGTTTGGTTCTCAGCCCGACATTAGAAATTCAGGTGTAGGAGAACCTCTTATTTAGTCAGTCATATTTCTCAATATAGGGGGCAGTACTGAATGCTCACTCATACTAATTTGAAAGTATTACTGCTCAATAACATAGGACTGAAGCTGAAATTCTGTAGAGTTCGAGGCTACATGAGAGGATGCAAAAATGACAGATCTCAGATAAGAGGAACCACAGCATACAGTATGGAGGCTTAACGTGAGAATGCACTAAAGGTGTTTATCAGTGGACGGTTACAATGATGTTTACAGTGTCTTAAAAATGCAGTTTTCAGTTTTTAAATAAAAAGAGCCTCCTCTAAATTTGATTCATCAAGCTGTGTCAGCCTTTGCTGCTAGCCATCTACTGATCATCAGCTGGCTGAACCAAGCCATACACTAACTGCATGACCCTGGCTACCCACATCCCTCTGGGGGTCTTACTGACTGCAGTGCAGAAAGGATGAGTGAGGAAATGCATCCATTGCATCCATTCACTTGCTTGCCTTTACCTTCAGTTGGGCAACTTTGGCTTGGTTCAGTTTGGTCTGAATATTTACAGGCCTTTCAAAGAAGCAAACTATGGAAGGCTCATTGAGTAGAGATGCCAGGACCTGCTCAAAAGAAAAGGACCACTCCACCTCCAGGAGGCTGGGCCCTGCATCCTGAGTGCTGTGAGTACTCGAGGTGTCAGAGCTCTCCGGGGTGGTAGAAGCCTCCTCGTGGGACTTTGTGGACTCCTGGGGGCTGCTTGTCTCCTGCAGCCTCCGTCCTACCTCCTCCATCCTCAGAAGAAGGCTGGTCACATGGGCCACAGCACGGTACAGAGACTCTTCCTCTGGGTCACCGTGAAAAATGTTGTACAGGGTCTTGGAGAACTGGATGAATTGAGACTGAGATAAAAAAACAAAACAAAAAAAAAAAACAGAGAATTCATGCGTTTAAAATCAGATATGGCCATTTTATTATAACAATGTGAGATTTCAGTGTCATTACATCCCCCTGCTTCCGAAAGCAAGATGACATGAATAACCTTTTAACCACAACATTGGTTTAATTACCTGGTTAATTCTGGGTAAGTCCTTGATGGTTTCCTCTTTCTTAAGTATCTCATCTTGCCATTGTTTCAGGTAGGCCTGCAGGTCCACTTTTCCTCTACCTGTCAAATGGTTGAACATATTGCAATATACAAACATTAATTTTATTATGGCTAAGGAAACTTTGCTACAAATATTTGAATTGGAGGAAAGTGATAAAGTTAGGTGGAATATGACCTCTTTCAGGGCTTTTCCTTATCACGCCATCTTCTGGAAGTTCAAATGCTGAAATATATAAGCAGCATGTGAGAAAACTCTGCACAGAAACTTGAACCACAAAATCACAATACAAGAATTCAAATAAGCAGTAAGACAGAATTTTGACACAATTTAGAGGGGAAGGGAAAAGTGAAAAGGTAGTTTGAAAGGGAAAGAAACAGAGCAAAGAAGCTGACCAGTTAGTCTACTGAAGTGGGAAGGGTCTTCAGTCATTGGAATAAAGTGCTGGATTCTTTGTTCCTTTGAGTGCAAAGGACTACCTGTGAAAGCTAAAAGATACTCTGTGAGTGCACTGAGAAAGACAAGACAGAATAGGACAGATGAAAAGAGCATCTAAAGCAAAGATGTGTAATGTAGGTGATTAGAAAATACACACACACACACACAAAACAAATCAAACAAATTGATTATCCATCCCTTCAGCCAATGAGAATTGTGTATTTCCCCATTTAAAAAAAGCATTCCCTCACAAATTAGCCTCTGCCTATATCATTTTGATAATTGCACACTCCACTATTAGTAGAGGAGCCAGACCCTTCTCTACTCTGACCACCACCACTGAGTGTGTATGTGTGTGTGACTGTCTGTATGCATGGATGATACTGTTCCGCTCATCATAGCAAGAAAGCAGTGTCACGCTCTGTCAAGCATATGCGCCCAATAGCTTGTTTTCAAGCTATAACTAACAGAGTGGGTGTTGATCTGGCACATCAGTGTCCTACCAGATGACATCTAAACCATTCAGAAGATCTATAAGGTGTCTACCACCTTGTTTGACCGTGGCGTCACAACAGGATCTGTCCTTGGTGCTGAAGCAACATGGACTCGCCATATAACCAGCCTAGTTGCTTGCATTTCATTGGCCTAGCTGTGACTCTTTCAGTTGTCTGTTTCTTAGCCGTCAATAGTGATTTGAACAGTTCTTCCGCCATCAGAGAGAAGCTCGTCCATGGTAAAATACCCTTACTGCCCCTGTAATGCCAAAGTCCTTTCACCCTGCACACTGACTATTCGTACCCCTGCCTTGAGGCAGGCAGTACCACAACATGCAGAAAGGAACCACACATTCAAGGACATTTGCTTTCCCCAGGCCATCTGCTCACTCAACAAACATGGAATCATGGAAATAACTACTCATACATGTTAAAGCACTCTTGATCAGATCTGTTGTTGCTGTATGTTATCCTGTCTGACCTTGAGTTTTACTTAAGGCTGTTCTGTCTGTTGCGGTTTTATCATTGCTGTGATTCGGCAATGTTGTTGTCAAGAAGTCTGTGGACCTTGTACCTTGAACCTGTAGCAGCCTATCATCACTTTAATCATGTGAGGGATAAGGTCAGAGGTTGAAGCTGAGGATAAAAACTGTAAAAGCAAGTTTTCTGATGTCTTCTTGATGTTACATGAAAAAATCATAAATATTAAAATAGTAAAACGTGATTGCATCATTTTAATTCAGACTTGCAGCCACAGTGTCCTTCCACTTACCCGGTGGCAGATGCAGCTTGAAGAGGAATTTCAGCTTATTTGTGAAAGATCCTCGGTACAACGTATCTGTGGAAGAAGAATCATAGAGTAATAATTGAGGTCAATGCAACATTAGGCTGGACACACTTAGGAAGTGGAGGGTAGCTATAGCTGACGGAGCTATACAGAGAGTGTGTGAGCTCACCAACGGCCCAGCAGAACTCTTTAAAGTTGACAAGGCCATCCTGGTTCTCATCTATCAGGCGGAAGACCCAGAGGGAGAGGGTGTTCTTGCTGCCGCAGAGAGCCCAGGGCTCCAGAAGGGAGAAGAGTGGGCTGAATTGCTGGAAACCCAACTGGTACTGCTCCAAATAGGCCAGACTAGGGTCATGGTGCAGCAGGGCTGGGCTCTCCGCTGTCCAATAACAGCTTAGGAAATGCTGCCTCTGAAAAAAAATACATTGAAGAGAAATATGAACTAAATGTCTGATATAATTTTTGTCTTAATGTGGGACATTACTTGACATAATTTTAATTTAATTTAATAATTTTTGAGATATTCCATTTTTCATGACAACTGTGTCTGTATGTACAACACTCAAGGGAGAGTGCTTTTAGTGTATATATCTGGAAAGGAATTGCTGAGCTGTTCACTCACTTTGAACAAATAATAAAGCTCATCAAGCTGTGAGGCGCTGAACTTGACTTCTTGCGACACCACCCGAAGCTAAAAAACAGAGTTTAAATTAATCCTCAATTCAATAACCATTGAATGACACACTAATTATGTCTACATGGATGGGCACTCACAACATTTTGCTTTGTTGTATCCTCTAAGGTCTGGATTACATATAGTTTGTTTCTTTTCCGTGAGCTCTCTACTTCCTCAGAACGTATTTGTCCATATTTCTGAAGAGAAGCACAATTAGTTTAATCAACCGTATCACAGACCTTGCTGAATAAAAATGACATGAGTACATGCGTCGTACTGAAGTACCTCATAGGCCTCTCGGATCAGTTCACTGATGTCCACATTGACGTGGGATTCTTTATCATTATTGCCCACTGAAGCTTGTTGCACTGTGGGAGGCAAAGGGCTGTCTTTGTTTGTCACGCTATCAAAAAATCTGCCCAGGAAACAACAGCATCACAGAAAGACACACATTAATGTCCACGCAATAATCTGATGTTGTTCCAATTATGTCAATATTGCTTTGCTTTTGATTTATAATCTAGTCTAATCTATAAATCAGGTTGCCAATATCCTAGCTGACACTGACTTGTTGAGGATGGTGACAGCCTCCGCATCATCATGGCAGCTGATCAGAGCCTCCAAGTTGTAATCCAGCACAGCCAGGCCAAGCTGCAAAATCGCTTTTATGCCATCGTAGAAGAAACAGTCCACCACGTTCACAGCACTCTCTATGGGCAGGACACTGATGAAGAGTGTGAGAAACCAGGACAAGGACACGGAGGAGAAGAAACTCAGGTCTGTCATGTGCTCCACCAGCTGGGGGATCTGCTCTCGAATTAACTCCTCAAACACCGCTTGGTCCACCAAGGCACCTGAAGAAACACACGCACCGTTTCAAGGCACAACTCTAGTTCCCGATATCATTTTGTTTAAACTGATTGTCGTGATAAAGGGCAGTCATCGTTTTGCACACGGCACCCTTGGTTTCCTCTCACCAATAATTCGGCGGTTGAAGTAATCAGGCAGCATCCTCTCGCAGACGGCCACTAGCAGCCAGAAAGCCTCTTCCTCTTTAGCATAGAGGAGCAGAACTGATGTGAGAATGTTCATAGCCTGAACAGGAGAAAAGGATGGGCTTTTAAAGATGGATTACTTACTATTGCTAGTTGTATACATGGGGTTAACTTCAGACAAGGGGGTAATATAAGAGATTACGAGCCCAATACCTGGCAGTAGCCTATTTTGGGGTTCCTATAGGCATAGGCAGTAAGAACTCTGCGTAGAGCGGAGATTCCTGTGTCACTCTGAAAGGCAGGGTGCTCTGGCAGAGAGCGGTGTAGGTCTCTCTCTATCTCCTCTGTAGCCAATGTGCTTGTGCCCAGAGACTGCTCAACCAGCTCAGTGTAATAGCCTGGGTGAGTGGCCATGTCATTTACTGCTCCTACAGGGGCAAAACCACACACACACTCCACAGTGAGTCCAAAAACTCCCACACTGGCCATGTCCTACTGAATCATTCATGTTGAGTGAGCACAGTACATAAAAGTTTCAATGATGCTGCTCATTAACAATGACTGAATGTTACATATTATTCACACTTAATTACATAACAACAGGAGAAGAGATATTTAATAAAGAAATACCTGAAAAAAGCATCCACAGCTCTCCTCTCAAGGCCTCTGGAACACCTCGGACAATCAAGTCCCGTGTCTTCTTGGTAAAGAACATACTTGTGCCACGTCCATACTCGGAGAAGTGGATATTCCACGACTGTTCCTTCATCTTTTCTTTGAGCTGTAAAACGCACACACCACAGCGTTATTACATTGTATGTTATACTTATGTCAAGTAATGTCCCACATCAATAAATTAGTACAGGTAGCACGTCTAAATAGATGCATGTTTTAACAGAAAGAAAGTCCGAATGTTTACCATTTTGGGGTCAAGGTTTTCAACGTCCTGGGGGTGGAAAACGGTCATGAGAGCCTCGGTGCTTACGGCCTTGCTACTGTCTTTCTGCCCCACCATCAGAGTTACATCCTCTGGGTTGTCCTCAAAGTGGTTGATGAGTGACTGGCATTCCCCTCGTATGGCCTCCAGGATAAAGACACAGCTGAGTTATTTTTAATTGGCATCAGTCAACCTTTGCGTATGCAAAATAAACAGAAACCTGTTATCATTGAGAATAAAGAGGTGTTCAGCAGGCACCCTGCAGGGGCAAAACACCAACAGCCAAAACACGTTACCTCTGTTGACGCAGAGTGCTGAGGGCTGGCAGTAATCCCACACCTGCTACGGATTGAGCTGGCAAGCCGCTCATAGTCACGAACCTCAGAGAAACGCAGCGCCCTCTTGCCACGCACACACACTGTTAAAGCCCTGTTGCTGGATTCTGGCTTCTCAACATTAACGACCTAGAGGAACAAAATGTTAAACGTCGCAAAGTCAAAAACAATAATGTAAAACCTCCATTAGTAACCCAGATGTTTAGTTGTTTCAAAAATGTAGGAAGGCTACTACAGGCATTTATTTCATAAAGCAACTACATTTCTGCCAAAATAATACTGCTGTGCATGTCCATGGACTCCTCCACACTGACCTACATATTTTCTTCCCTGTAGCATTTGTTTCATGTCAAAATTTCCTGGAACTAGCTTGTCTGTCAAATGTGCTTGAGGCTTGAAGAAGTGAGGTTTCTTCCTTGTCAATCATCTAGGCTGCTAGCATCAGAAAGACTGCTAGCTACAGAATGATGGGTTGTACTTCCATTCCTTTCTGAGATATATAACAACTTTCATTTTTTTAACATTGGTGCAGGCAGTTATATATATGGCAAGCCTATTTTTGTCACTGCATCTTCTCACACCAGCAATTCTATGCTGAAAGTTTTCTCGGTACTCATTAGACACAGGGTGCTATTTCTGACTATTTCCTGCTTTTTCAGCACTATTTTTTTCAGTTAGTGGTCTATATAGACGTGATGCAATGCTTCAGTTTACCTCTCGCATTGGAATGATGACGTGGCATTGGCTTCCATCCTGACTGGCGAAACACAAGTAGTTCTCAGAAACACAGATCTTGCCCAGTGTGTTAAAATGGCTGAAGGGTACCCACAGGAAGCTCTCGTACACCTCTAACAGGTTTTCCTCTTTAGGAAGCCTGAAAAATGCCCGGAATTGCTCGCTCCTTGCATGAGTTTCTAGGCCTCTGGGGGGGAAGAGCAAAGTAACTGGATAAGCAGAGCCTGAAAGTATAGTATTGTAGAACTGTAAAGATCATTCTATTGTAGCCTCAATAAAAACATGGCATATAATCACTGGCTTGGATAAATGGGCTTTCAAGTTGCCTTTAAAATTACCAAACTGAATAACTACAGTGATTTTCAAATGCTTTGCTGTTTGTCTAAACTTCCTGGCACGCGGCACTCATTGTATTGTCTTCTAGGACAGCCTTGGCCCATTTGGTACTCCAGGCAGATTAAAACAAACATGAAGAATTGTTTACAAATAGTATTTGACCCAGGTCTGACTTTATGTGCAGTCTGGTTCTCTGAGTCTATATACTAAGAGGTGTGCAGTGTAGCAGACAGACAGTACCTCTTGGTAATTTGCAGAGGGTCAGAGAGGGCTGGCTCTCCTTGGAAGGACTCTTTATCAAAGAGACGCTTAACAGAGTAGTCGGCCAACTGCTCCATGATAATGAACGTTTCATTAAGGTGCAGCAACATGGAGAAGTAGTGATCATCCCCATGAGCCAAGACATGGATGCTCTCAGTCAGAATAACATTAGAGGTTTTCTCCAGCCTCCAGATCTCATCCCAGGAGATGACCAGTTTCACTGCGGAATTACAATAACTGATATTTAAAAGGCAGGCTATGGTGCACAACTGCAGTGAAAGTGATGTTGACAATAAACGGATAAATGTCTTTTTTCATAGGTTTTTACTGATACTGAGTGATGCTTGCTCGCCTGGTGCTACAGGCTCGCTGATGTGCTTTGCAAGTGCAGTTGCATGGAATTTATTAACTTTGTCCAATGCTAACAAAACATTTTGTCAAACAGGCTACAATGTTATGATACTGAAAGATAGCTAACCTACCGAAGTGTAGCAATATAGTAGAGTGGATCCATTCTGATTGACAATACATTGGTTATCCTGATTTATCGAGGACTGTAGTAAACTGAACTACAGCACACTGAGCTAGGTGCAGTGGGACTTTACATCATCTGTACTTGTTTTAGCACTAATCAACATAATCAAGACAAATACCAGCAAATGTCAGCAAATGGCACTGCAGAAAATACTTACCTTCAGCTCCCAGCAGGTACGAATAGAAGCAGAGGAAGTTTGTGCTGAGGTAGAGCCAGCCCTGGCAGGGTACTCGGCCTTTCCAGTAGCTGCATGAGTAATACGTGACCAGCTTTTCCTTCTGTGGGAGTTCAAACCACTTCTCAAACCTCAATAGTGCTTCTCGGAACTTCTCAGGATCATCCTCCAGCACCAGGGACAACTTCCCTTCCTCAGCAATAAGACCCTAAGACAGGACACATAAACTGCAGGTTGCAGGCATGGATGGACTAATGCATTGTGTTCTCTCAATAATTGACAGTGATAATCAAGTGTATACACAATACAGTATCATCTATTAAAGCTGGGAGACCACCCAAATTGAGAGATTAACATAGTAACCATGTGGTCTGTTGTAAGTCCCCTGTGTAATTTATTTTGGTAATTTCTTACTCTGATCTTGCCCTGTACAAAGCTGGTGATGTCGTCGCTGGAGTCAAAAACAGAGAGAGTTCTCATGATGTTCTGCTGCAGCCACTCCCAGTGCTGAACAATCTCCTCTTTGGTTGCACCTAACCCAACATCAAGAGTGAAAATCTCTCAAAAACTCAACTCTTTGGTGAAAATTGGTGATTGAAAACCAATAATGTGAAGCAACAGTATCTATGGCACTTTTTTTGCTTTAATGGAGCAAGGTAAAAATAAAGAAAAACAAAATAGTGACATACCGCATGCTATTGACCAATATACTTGTGAGTCTGGTGTGTGGTGTAGAATGCGAAAGGGAGCAACCTTGGATGTGGAGTCCAACACAGTGTCCAGAGTTCCCACAAGAAGACCTGTAACGTACATTGCTAGGATGCTGAGCCACTAATAATACACATACATTTTATTCACATGGAACATTTTAACACCACACAGATGAGTAATAACTTTCCGAGTGATATTGAAAAAGATTATTAACACCCTTTTATTAATCATACTGGTAATCATACAGGACATGAGATCCAGTGGAGGAATGAATGATGTTCCCCATGTCTGGGCCCTGTGCCTAAAATTAGCAAAATCTCTTATCTTACCTACTAATCTCTGACATGCCCTCCATGAATAATTAACAAGGTCACAGCTAAACCACACTGTCAAACCCTGCATCAGCATAATACTGGCCTGGCTCAACTCGGCACAGCACTCCAGATGTTGATATCACTGTAGGAATACCTTATACACTATGGAGAGACTAGATACTTCAGACATAAAGGGCTGTTGTGTTAGAGAGGGCTTCAAGAGTGACATTCACTGTAATGTCAGGCGGTGGTTAACTTCCCCAGTCATTAGGCAAGCCAGATAAGACATCACTTATTTCCTCTTTGTCTAGAAACCCATTCATTATCATTAATTATGCTATGGCTGTCACATTGTAGAATGAGGTTAACATAGATCCCAGGCTAAGATGGCTAGTGTTATGACCAGCACAGCTACTTGTACACTGTCTGGCTTTAATAGGTTTTCATGCAATTAGGGGTCAAAATAGAGTTTTGGACCTGAGGGACCCTGATTTTCAACACTTATGTATAGGACTGAAATCTGTAGGATCATAGCCCTTAGGCACCTGGACCCGAAAAGAAATGCTTTTGTGTCCCCGGGACAGTTGTAGGCTAATGCATGCATTTGAATCTCCCGGGGACAAAATCTAGGCAACGTTAGCTGAAAGTTTTGAGGCCATATTTTGGGCCTAGTGTCTCAAGAGCCTGTACCCACAGGGCAGCAAAATCAGCTGGGAATAAAATGAACTGAGGGGATGGTAGACCTGTTGTAATAAGCAACAGTACACCTGTATGTTTTCACGGACCACCTTATCAACTCAGCGCTAATGTCACTAAAACAAACATTTAAAAAATTAAATAAGTCAATACAGAGAAACGTACAAAATAATGGACTGCCACTTCTGTTAATTAGCATGTAAACCTAGCAGTATATCATCCTACATCCAGCTGTCAGCGTTACTTAACGTACGTTAGTACCTGTTGCAAAACGTACGCATATTTTTCTGTAAACACGCGGTGCAGTATACACACCCCGGCACCCTCCCTACATGGCAGACTTCAAATTTGATCAGAAGAAAATTTGATTTGATTAGTAGCCTTGTTTATCTTGTGTAACGGCTTGTCGCCGCCGCGTTTATAGCTAGCCAATACAAGCTAAGTAGTGAAAACATAACGTTACCTGTCAAACCGCCCCCACCTTCTCCATACCCTCGTCTCCTTTGCAATACGAAATACTCATTATCCTTTTCAGTGACCCACAGTTTAAATGCATTCTTGAGCAGTATCTCTTCAGGTTTAAGCCACATGTTTCAAATTCCATGGAGTTACCTATCGAATCGACCTGACATGTCACGGCTATGTCTAATGTAACGCAACATTAGACCCGAAGACATTTGTTTGACTGTGTCCCTCCCTTCCCACGTCGACAAGAAATGTTGCCAAAGTCAAGCTTGCAGTGCATTCTGGGATTGTAGTTTCTTATTCTTATGACGGTTCTGAAGGATGTTCATTCTTTATGCCACTATTTCAAGTTAAGGAGCCCGGAATAGATACACATTAGCTCATAGACAAACACTGGTTAATTTTTTTTTACGATTTAGATATGATTTAGAGAGATTAAGAGTACTGATTAAGAGACTTGCATAACGGTCTATACTGTAGGGGAGGTTACAACAGTGGGGGGAGGGAAACCTATGATCAAAATAGGTATTGTTAAATCATTCTAAATTCAAATGGAAATGAAGTAATAGTGAAATCACACTATTCACCATTTTCAACCCCCCTGGAACCTTTTGAGGGGACCCTTGGGATCCCAGGACCCCACTTTGGCAACCGCCAACTCCTCTAGCTATACTCATTTTAGTGAAATCATAGGTAGTCATAGTAGACAGTAATCACTTAAGGTGCGCTATCCTACTTTCTATTAGCTATTCCTCTTTAGGCTTCTGGATTTGTCTGTCTGTGCAGAGTGCATCAAATTAGAAGATGTATATGTATATTATATGACTGTGTGGAAAACTTTAATATACTGTATGATATGAAGTAGTAGTAGTTGCAGTACATGTATGCCATGCTGTATTTGATTCATATAAAGTTGCTAAATTAATTAATGCTTGCTTCAAGGATACTGATGTTTCATGTTAACTAGAGGATGACCTAAATCCTAGCAAGCAGTGTCTTGTCTTCCAACACTGTTTTGTCTATTCTAGCGACCTTGTTATTGAGTCCGGAGGTAAACCTAAAGGGGCTTGTGTAACTTGTAGGTATAAAGATCCTGCTCACTCTTAGAGGGGGAGAGAAATGCTTGAATGCTGTTTGAGCTGTATGCTGATTTCACTCTGCTTAAACAACTTTCAGTGGCAACTGACTTCTTTGACAAATTTACATGACAACTGATTCTTTTTTTAAACAAATTTGAAAACCTTGATCTATCTATCCCAACCCCACATACACAGAAGCTTTATTGTTTTTGCCTCATATTTCTGCTGCTCATCAGTGAAGAAAGAAAATGGATGCATTTGTACCGATTATTCTCTTTCCACCCAAACCTTATCAGCTAACTAGACTGACTTCTTCAATCTTTAAGATAAGAAATCCATTCCAACTTTAAACTGTGGAGATTATTTGGGCCATGTGTGTGTCTCTTCAAAACTATTTATACTTTCACATTATAAGATATTTTATTGTCACAATTCACTCTAGCAGGAGCATTTAAATACATGGTGGACAATTCGCTCCACCCTAATCACTGTAATATTCCTAAAATATTCCTATTGGGAATTGGTCTATCTGTGGTACTAGTTTATACAGCACTGACCTTATCCTAGTCCTTGGTATTTTTCCCTGTGGTATCAAAATAATAAAATTGTATACCATTCCTATAGTGGCTTATAATTCTGTTGTGACATCTGTATAGTATCTTTAGAAATTTGAGTATTGCTCACTATATCACTCCAACTGGCCTGATGGGCATGTTATAAGTAAAGGTAAAGAAAATCAATTATTTCAAAAAAAGAAAAGGCTATAACTGTTCAACTAATACGAGTTGATACACATAGCCGGGAAAACACATAACAGGAAAGTCCCAGGTTCATTCCCTGTAATAACAAATGTTGTGTCTATCAATGTATATCGTGTATTCTGTCAAAGTGTCCTTGAGCAGGACACTGGATAAGAGCATCAGCTAAATCAGTGGTTCTCAATCCTGGTCCTCAAGTACCACCGCCCTGCTGGTTTTCTATCCTACCAGGGCGGTGGTACTCCAGGACCAGTATTGAGAACCACTGAGCTAAACAACTAGAATCGTAGAGGAGGTCTATTCAACCAAGGCCACAGCAAGAGCAAGATCTCTGATATCAGCCACTGACGCATGACGAACATGAACATGATGAAATAGTTCACCACAGCAGGTGATTTAACTGATTAGCACATCTTCAAGCAGAGAGGAGGGCTCTAATCCGTGAAATCAGCTGCTGTGGTGTTTCGCTGGAATGAAAACCTGCAGACTCCCTCCATGGCACAAGGTTGAATAGACCTGTTGTAGAGACAGGTGAACATGTCTGCAAGTCATATTAGAATCAACCAAAAGAGGGCGACACAAATGCTGAAAAAAAAAAAAAAAAGTATTTCAATGTTTTTCCATTCATGGTAATGTTAATACAAAGATGGATGCACATAACTGCCACAGTGTCATTGCATGGATTTTCAATATGCATGCCAATATGACAATATATTTGACAATATGCGTTAAGGGAACAACAAATTAGATTTGATGTTTTCGAAGTATTGATCAATATAAATCATTTCAAAACTTCAGATACATTGATTGATTATCATAAGTTTCCTAGTCGTGCATTATTGTATTAAGTCTAAATGTTACTCAGCCAGTTTGATCAATAAACAGGCAATATATATATATATATATATATATATATAAATATATAATATAAAACAAAACATGCCTCAGACTCCACCAGAGTTTGCAACGTGGTGGAGTCTAAATATAGGTCTGTGGTGGGTGGAGTGGACAACTTTGTCTAGGTTGGTCATAGAAGTTGGTAGGTTGGTTATAGTGCAGCATTACTGCTTTGGATTGTAAGAAAGAAGGGAAAGGTTGTTCTGACAGTCAAGTTGTCTGCGATGATGTATTATCAGTTAAGATCAATGAAAAAGCCTCTTGCAGTAATAGTGTTTTGCCTTTGGACTCTAGACAATTATGGTGACGTTTCACGACACAACACGACAACACAGCAATACAACGCTAGTTATTCACGACACTTTAACTGTCGTCCTACACAACATAGCAAAGAGGTGTTCAGGGTTGATGTCCCATTCACAATGTAACAGTTTTGTTTTAATTTCCATTTCCAATTTATATAGTTTTCTGTTAATGTCTGTAATTATCTGAGAGTACCACAAGACATGTTTTCTATTATGTATTTCAATAAGAAAACAAACTACAACGCACCGGTCGCGTCAATGACGTCAGTTCAAACCGCCTCTCATCTCAAGCGGGTTATTTAAAAATCCTAACACTGCGAAGTGGGCGATGTCCATCAACCGGCTAGTTTTTAGGTCAGATTAAAGTTTTCGTCATAGTGAAAACCTCCATTCGCCAGGACATGTAGAGGGGATTTCTTATTTTCATTACTTTTTTGGTGGTTCAGGAAAGAGAGAGTGACGTAATCAAACAGCACCCGTGTAGTTCTTTTAGTTTAAGGGTATCAGAATTTCGAAAAGCCTTTGAGCCTTGTATTATAAAATTACTGGGGAAACTCTGCTCTTGTATTTTCTAAGATGGTTCATCTGTGCGGTTTAACTGAACACATTTGTCAACATTATCATGCTGGCTGGAAGTTCTGACGTTAGCGGGCTAGCTAGCGTTAAACTTAGTTAGCTAACAGGCTAACATTAGTTAAGATAACTTGGTGACAACAACACAACGCAGCGGCTAGTTCGTCAATGGAGATGGAGAATACTTCGTCATGTTCAGCGTCAGTGGATGATATTTCTCAAAGGTCTTTCCTGCATACGACGTTGAGGCGACTATTCTCTACTCAATCTCTCAAACTAAAAATCGAGGAAGTGGTTCCTGTTGCCATCATTGCACTTCGGAGATACTTGTCGGAGCAAACCGATGGACAGCAGTTGGACAGCTACAGCTACGATGTGACACTTACTGATGGAGTTTGGCAAGCAAAATGCTTCCTTGATTCTAGTTTAAATCACCTGGTGCACAAAAATATCCTTCGCACTGGAACTGATATCAGCATCACGCAGTGCTCTTTTGTTTACAACGAAAGGAGACTGGCCCATGGTTATATTTCCATCGAAAAGGTCATATGTGGTTCAAAGAGTTCTTGTATTCTACCCGGTGTACATGATGTGAATTGTCTTCCTATGCTGATCAAGCACGGCGTCGAGAATATGGCATTGCGAACTGAAGTGCCCCTCCAGGTGAGCAGAAAACATTACCTTGCTCTCTGGAACAACGACGACCCTGAAGGAAGCGTGTGGCATTCTCATGGCCCCACACCTGACGTGGTGCTGGACGGTGAGATGTTTTGCTATGACTTCTCTATCCCATTTTGATCTCACTTTCTTTGCATGACTGGTCATTTTATTGAGGTGGGGTTTTGCCTTTTCATTTAGAACTATCTTTAAACCAGAGGATCAGAGTTGGAACACACAAGGGGTCTAAAAGATACTGAAATTTCTACTACTACTACTACTATTCTACTGTGATATGATCCAAACAGGCCCAGCCAAGTATATTACTGTGAGGAGTAGGCCTGTAGGAAATGTCAGCATTGACAGGTGTAGATGTATGTATTTGACCACTGAGTGTTATATGCTTGGTTATCATACCACAATTCAAATCACAATTGCAATACTAAAAAAAAATACTCACAATGTGATATCTTTTTTAATATCATTCAGCCCTAATTGGAACTCCTACCACAGCACAATTACAATTCTCTAATGAAGAATATATTTTGTATGACCTCATTTTTTTAATTTTTACATTTTTACACTGGTTAAAATACTAAAATACTCAGGCCACCAAATTGTAGAGAAAAACCGTATGTGTTGCATGCAATGCTTTCCTTCAACAGTGTCGAGGATTACCCTTGTGTGTGACCTGGAGTCATCATTTAGAACCACGTGGAAACCTCTACCTCTCCTAGTGAGGATAATACACAAATCCAGATTACGGTATTATGGAAAGTTTGGACTCAAGATTGATTACCCCTACCAGGTGAGTTTTAGGCTACGAAGAGTTTGTTAGTGTGACAGTGTAGCCTACTTGGTTTACACCTCATGCTCTTTTATATTACAGGCGTACTTTGAAGTTGCGGACCAGAGTGGCACCATGTCCCTTGTGCTGTGGAATGAACTTTGTCCAGAGTGGTACCAGAGACTGAATGTAGGAGCAGTGTTGTACCTCCAAAACTATACCCTAAAGCAGAGTTATTCAAATAGGTCGCGCCCCCAAATGGACCACCACAGAATGAAGACCTTTAACTCTGTAGGTATGTAGCCACTGATCAGAGTCTTGCATTCTCAAATTTGGTGTATATAGGTAGATATATATAGCTGTGAAATTGTCCAGGAATGTACAACATTTCCATCAAGTTTTTGCCTAAATGGAAAGTGTAATTGTGTTACAGTAGAACCTTGTTTATCCACCCTTCAGACATCCAAAATAAAAAGTTATAGTGAGCTAACTATGCTCCAACGAGAAAACATTTATGGCAATTTGGATTGTTGGAGTTCTGTACTTGGTACAGGGTTCCTACGTATGGGAAAGCTTGGGAAAATATTGAGAATCTGAAAGTACTGGCAGACAACCCCCACCCCTACCACTACATATACACATTCCTACATTGTAGTCTTCATTTCTATTTCCCCCAGAAATCTGCCTGAATCCTCGAAACCCAGTTTCGGTCGTCACTGTGGTCTCTCCAAAGAGTGTTCTGTCTCAGTGGGGTTTGCCTGAGGTTGCCTACCAGTTCACCTCTAGGTAAAGAGTAGGCCTCTTTTACCCCTTTATGTTTTTCCTTAATGTCATTCATCTAGTAGTTGAGGTGTGCACAATTTGCTGGAGTCAGTCAAAAGGTGTCACTGCTTAATGTTAATGTCTGTTTCTTACAGATCGGAGTTGGAGAATTTAGCCAACAAATCAGCATGTGATGTCATTGGTTTGGTAACATTTGTAGGTCGTGTTGAGAGAGTTAGGAGTAAAGGGAACAAGGGTAAGAAATGCTGTTCATATTTCAGTGTATACATTAGAAATTATTTATTGGTGATAATCGTAGAAAAGCAAGCTGCTGATTTTCTTCTTTATTCTGCTTTATTTATTGGTGATAGACCATGTTTTTATGCTTTAGGTCCAGAAAAATACTGGACTTATCGTTGGGTCCATGCAGTCGATGGAACATCTAACCATCCTTTCATCTTAGAGATTTTCTCCGCCTCTCAACCAGAAATGTTCAATCAAATATGCCCAAGTAAGTCAACATTTTTGCACACTATATCCACTCAAATCTGATAGCTCAGCTGCCAAACTTGTTTCCTCTTTTATACCTATGCAAATGTTGCCAGCAAAGCGAATTTGGAGTTTATTTACAGATTCATAATCTCTTCCATAGTGACCTACCTGGTTTGCACTCAAATGAGGGTGTGTCAAGTGGAAGGCTCAGTACCCTACCTCACAAGCAGCTGTGAGACAGAGATGTTCATTACAGGTACTAACAGTAATGCTAAGTGCCTGATAATCAGTCAACTGCACTTATGGGGTAACAGTGTCTGTGTAATATTGTCTCAGCAGCTGTTACTGAATATTTGTTATATATCTGTACAACAGGCTACCACAAAGGTCAGCCATATGTGTCTGACCCCAGGGTGAAGAGCTTCATTCAGTGGACCAAAACTCTGAAAGACAACGTCGTACTCCAGAAGACTGTTGTTGGCGGCCAGTATTGCTTCCCTCACGCCCCACGAATATTCACCCAGTCAATGGCAGATGACTCAAGTAAGATAAGATAAACAAACCGAGAATGGCTTCACAGGAGAACAGTTTTCTCCAGCCTCTTTGTAGCCCCTGAAAGTATTCACGTGCATTGGGTTTTCTGACATTTTATTGTGCTACATAATATTCTTTTATAATGCACGTATTGAAGTTTTTGTGCGAGGCATTATTTTTCTCATCTCTATGTGTAAAACACATTCTTGAGAAAAATGACCAGTTTTCCTTTTGCTTGATTGAACATAATTATTATGGACTCTACTACTCAGCCAGAATGAGGGGTATCCTGTGGTTGGCAGGGAAGTCCAGTGTTTTAAACAAAAGAGTCATCATCCTCCTGTGTCTATAACCTAAGATACAGATGGAGGATGTGTATTGGGTTTGTTTTAACATATGTATCTGTATCTTAAAGACACATCAAGTAACATTCAAGGGCATTTTTGGGTCCAAATCCACAACCAGTTATGAACCACTGTGCTCAGCATTGGCAGTTGAGGCACTGTTTCAAAATACTTAGTAAGATAAAGGGGGAAATGATATAAGTCTTAAGGATTTAGTGCTCTATATATTACTTAACCCTAATTTGTCTGTATCAAAATGTATGGACTATTTTTTCACTTTGAGAGTATGTAATATGTTCACTACAACTCATTTAATTACAAGCATTTTGAAATTATTTTGCAGCACAACAAAAGTCTATACTAAAACCAAAAGGTGATCAGGCTTTTTCTACCAGGGTTTCTGGACTATGAAATTACCTGCCTGGAGATCAGGCTTGCCGAATCAGTGCCTTTTTAAAAGTATATTTTAAGTATATATTTCCTAATATTTACAGACTTGGTTGGTTATACTTGGATTGGTTATAATGAGTTTTTTGTATCTTTTACTTTGATTGGTTGCCTATTTTAGATTGTTTTGCCTTTTCTCTGCTTTAATTAATTTCAGGGTGTTTGATTGAATATATGCTTCATCTTCCAGCACAAATTCCTCTGGTTGCTGCAGCTGACTTGAAGAGGGAGTTAGAGTCCCTGCAATATAGGGAGCGCAAAAGACTTGCAATTCAAGGACAGATCATGGCTGTGCGATACCTGAAATACCCCAAAAACACAGAGCTACAAGGAATAGACAAGGAACAGGTATAGAGATCAGCATTCATAGTAACAGTGTGTGATGATTTCAAAACATCTTTCTAGTAACAATAACCAATATAATTGGAAAATAAAACAATGAGTTGCCTTCAGGTGCCAGATCTTACTGTTGATATGCCTGAGGAAGCTGTGCCAGACACACACGTTGATCAAAGGACAGTCGAGCTGACAGAGACTTTGACAACCAGGGAAACATCTCCCTCTGGTGAGAAGATCTCAACTAGCAAACGAAAAAGAAGACTTAAAATGAGGTAAATTGTGAGTTTCTTCTTATGAATGTGTAAGCTTGACATTGAAACACTAATTGCACTACTGTGGATTCTGAATATTCTGTGCTTTGTTTCTTACATTTGAATTGCCTACATTTATTTCTTTATGTGCATGACTTAAATGCTATTACACATCCAAAATTTAAACATGTTTTTCAGAGGTGCCCAGCGGTCCTACATGACTCGTGCTAAAATGCAAACCAAAAGGTAATGAAGATTCATTCAGTAATATAAATTTAGTAAACCATTTAAGCTCAAGCTTTGTGTTTTCTCACCCACAGGATGGCTGGTCTTGATCATGGACAAGATGGACAAGACCAGGAAGAGGACGGTGATTCGGAGTCAGAGGAGGAGCAGAACGGGGAAAGTGCATTAGTTGCACCGCAGGTTTACTCTGGTATATGTCATCTGATAATGAATTATACTGTCGACCTTTACTGTGTTGTAATAACTATGTCACTGCTTTGCTTTTGTTCAAGTGCAAGAGACACTGATGTGTATGTTTCCACCAGACTGTGATGGATTATCTTGGGAAAGCAATGGTTGGCCAAAGCAACGACAAGAAGTGTCTGAACATGTATGTCAAGGTGGTCTGTACCAAGACAGCGTTTCTCAGAGGTTCACATTTGATGAAAAGAACCATCTCCTGCAGTGGAGTAACCTCCACCCTTCCCAGTGGACGCCAGAGCAGTCCACTGACGTCATCCCACCACTGGTTTGCCCTGGATACTACCAAACAACAATATTGGGTAAAATAGTATTTCATAGAGAGAATTACAAATATCTGTGATAGACAACAAATGCTTTCATTGACAGATAGTTTGAGTGGTTTTGATTTGTTGGTCCTGTCATTTAAGTTAATATTTAAGTTTCTTGTTTGGCATCTGTTTAATTCTTCCTGATGTCTGCTTTCCTGAAAATGTTTGAACCTTTTGATCACTTTGCTATCGCTGGGCTCGATTAACAATACTAAATAAGGAGGTCATTAGTGGAGAATGGCTTTATACACAAACAAATACCGGTGCTGATCCCCTGTAACATAGAGAGATGGCCAGTCTGCTTTTCCATACAAGACACAATGAGTGCTATAGTTATCACCAGTTATAGATCTGTGCCGAGCGGTAGATGGCCTCAAGGGGTTTTAGAGTGGAGGCAGCTGGATGCCTGTAAATTGTCTGCATAATCCAGAACCGAACGAAATGTTAACTCCACAACCCTCATCCTACAAGACATAAGAAAGTAGGAAAGTTTTAGCCCTAACTTTGTGACAAAGTTATCTATCGTTCATTCAAGATGCCCAAGTATTTATAATGAGGGACTTTCTCAAGGAGTACCATCTAAAGTGCAAATCTGGAGAATGGAGTAATCAGTGTTTTTCGCTCTGGAGGGCAGCATGCATTTAGCATCATGCATCTTTTGGGTGTTTAGCACAAGTTTGAGGCTTATAGGGATTTTTCAAAAGGCAGAATTGGCATAACACAGAACTGTGTCATCCACATAAAGATGTACATTAGTCAGTTATTACTGAGACTGAAGAAAATTGGGCCCAATGTTGAACCCCAGGGTATACCTTTGTCAACCTTTAGAAACTCAGAATGAAAGTCACCCAACTTTATGTGACAGACTACTTAAAAGCAAGTGATAAATGATCAGCCGTATCAAAAAATAGATAAAGAATCAATAAATAGAGTGACACAGTGTTGACCACTGTCAAACTAAAGAGGTGCCAGTGATAGTACTATGCCCATCCCTGAATCCAGGTTGATGGGAAGAGTTCCTAGTTAGAAAAGTCTTTAGTTGTTAATTTACTACGCTTTCCAGAATTCTTCAGAACTTCAATATGGGGCAATAACTATTAAGGTCACATTCATCCACATTAGGTAGTGGAGTAACGTGCTGCCAGAAATCATTGTTTGGCTCAAAATTATAGTTATATAATTGAAGATCAAAGGGGCAGAGAGTTTATGGAAGAAGGGATCTAAAATGTCCTCACTAGCTTTCTTAGTATCAATAGCAGAGAATAAATCTATGTATCTAAGAGTTAGGTACAGGCATAAGAAGTTATCTTTGATCCTTGAGAAACTTACTAAAAAGCTGGTTCTGACATATTTTCACTAACTAAGGAACATTGCAAAGATTAGAATGACGTCTTTGAACAACACTTTAGTATCATAATGCCTTGACTATTGTAATGGCCTCTTTCAGCTGACAAGCTGAAGTGCTGAGGTACTTAGATTTGCAAAATCAGAGTCATCTTTAAAATTACCTCTTCAAACATATCTTTACAAATGGCTTATGTTTTTATTTGCCTATTTTATTCTTACATAATCCTACTATTAATGTCTGGCATAATTTGTCTTGTTTATGTTATGTATTATTCTTTCATTGTTTAGAAAGCATGATGATGATTATTATTATTATTGTTAATATCACTAAGTGTCACCATCCCTCATTTTGATTATTTTGACAGGCATAAACAAGCAGATAGCCATAGATGCTGCATTTTTCCCTGTTGTGTGGTCCGGGGACCCCAGAGCTGTAGGTCTTCCTCAGGAGCCCCATGGCAACACAATGCTGTCCTGCCTTTCTTCAGGCTTCCTCTGCCCTCTCAGTGACTCAGTGAGCCAGAGTGAAGTGATGCTTCCTGAGCCAGGTACCCACCACACATTCAGGAAGCCGTCACTGATAGTTTGGCCTTGGCAGATGCTCGATGCTTTTTTGCTTTTCAAGTGGACTCATATACTTGTAATTTAGCTTCTGAGTGCAGAACCATTTTTTCAGCCAGGTGAACCATGTATTCTTAATTAAGTCAGACAGAACATTGTCTATTTTTTTTTCTTGCAGAGGAAGTCTTGGTGACTGCCAAGGAGCTAGAAGATACACATTTTGTGTGCATCCTGGACCTCTGTCATCTGGGTGGAGATCACGTGGAAGTCCTGATCAACAAAGTCTACAGAGTGTCAGATGTTTCTTTGGTTTAGATGTAAGAAGAGTGCTGAGATCTAAAGAAGTGTGAAGTGTTGAGATCTAAGGAATTAGTCTGAGCATACATAGTAATTATATAATTATTTTGGATGGTCACAGCAACTCAGGATTAATACCTTTTTATAATGAAACCTCATCTACTTTTATTTGGCCAAAATTGACATTTGTAATTTCACTGATTCTATGTCGCACACTTTTAATTGTACTTTCAACTTTTGGAGATGAGTAAATTATATTTTATGTTCTATTCAAACACTGAAATATTTCAGATTACACATGTATCACATCAACAGTAATGTGAGTTTATTCTTTTTTTTAAAGTAGCTTTACTGTGCTTGCGTTAGACAAAGTTACTAGGTCCAATAAGATACCTGTAGCATTGACAGTGTCTGACACAGACATGCTTTAGGCTACAAGAAGAGGGATAGCAGTCAATTCACTGGCAACTTCAGCTGCTCTAAACCAAGAAGCCTTGATTTGCTCAACATCTTGAGGAAAGAATAGTTAGGACAGCTACCATCAAATCAGTCAGAGTAAAAATCCGGCCATTCACCAAAGTTTGAATAAAAAATAAATAGTTTGTTGTGCAAAGCCTAGAAGAGACAAGTAATGGTGTTTGGAATCACTCAAATGATCCAACTGTATCCAACTCACTGTATGTTTCCACATAGCAAAAACAATGTATAGATAAAACATGAAAATGTTTCAATAAGTGCTAATTGTCTGTCTTGTTGCCTTGTCGAAAATGTATTGCTACGGGAATTGATGAACAATTTTTTGTAAGTGCTGAAAACAAACTTTTTTTATTCACTCATATCCAGTTTGTGCTTGAGTTTTTCGTTCCATTAGTAAGCTTAGGCATTGATTGATACTAGCATGGTTTTCTAATGTGAAGATGTGGTTTGTTCCTTTGTTCTGATCAAGACCACACAGTCGAGAAACTAGTCTATAATGAATAGCAATGCATATGTTTAAAAATATTTATTTTCAAATATTTCACAATATCCAGATTGATTTATAAATAATTCAGTATAACATTATATAATTAATATCCAAGATATTTTAGAATGTAAACATATTTATTAATTTCTTTTAAAACAATATTTTAAAGCTTATTTTGATGGTAAATACAGAAAAAATAACAAGCCATACAAGTGACTGTGCAACACCACCTTGAACGCAAAAGAAAGCCTCACCTCCTCTAGTAAGACACTTCATTATCTGTTACAAAATTACTTTAATTTTAAAATCATGTAACATATATATGCAATCTATGAGACATATAAAATAAACAACTATATATTCTAAACGTTTGTACATTCTATGATACAATATATTCATTATTTGTTTCTGCATTGAAACTGCAGAAATGGCTGTTGTACCAGGTATGTTTTGTTCAAACCCTGGCAATTTTTATACAGAAAGCATTGATTTGACTTCCCACTCTCATACCCAAGTTGGCAGTCACTGTTTCAGAGATCATACAAGTAGCGACTAAATGTGATTTGAATCACATACCTTCAAAAAGATTGACACTTGATGGAAAAAAATCCATGGAGAAAAAAAGCATTCTGAAATAAAAAGTGTGGCAACTACTGCTTGGGAGAGCATTATAACTCAACTACAGAGAAAAACAGTACCATTTGATCTAATGTAGAATTTACAATAAACAAATACACATCAGTGAACACGTGGGCAACTGAAGCAATACACACCTAATAAGCAGTGGCTCAAAAACAGCTCAAACTCTTGACAAACATCTGGTGGAGAAGGGGTGGTTTGTCTGGGGCTTAACCCACAGAGCACAATGCATAAACTATTAGAACATGATTCACTCACTGCTGAGTTAAATTAGCAGGCATTTTCTTCAACCAGCTTCACAAGGCAATTAACAATATGATACGGCCATTTGCAGACAGGCATGGACTGAGACAATATTTTTTTTTTGTATGATGCACCTAGATGGAGACCAACCTTAAGGGGGAATTCCACTGTCTGACTTTAAGGTTGTTATTTTGCAAAAGTAGGCATTTTCCTAAAATTTTGAAAGATTTTCTTTTTTTTCAGTAGTTTAACAGGTTTAGAATAATGAACTCAAATGAAAATATAATCACATCGCATGGCTTTGACTTGCATTCCATAACCTGTGTGAAAGATTTTCTTGCTGCTATATGAAACATGCAGAATTTAGGGAAACTGCAGATGTTTAATATAGGTATGGGAAAATTTTCTTTCAACCAACTCAATTTGATGAATGATATTGGATTGCATTTTCTTTTCTTAATAGCTAGTAACTCAAGCCTCATGAAACTAAAAAAAATGGGAAAATGTTTTTTCAGAATAACAGCTTCAGTCAAGTTTGATTGAATAACCTTTTAAACATAAAAGGTAACTGCCAAAGTCAAGAAAACAACATTAACAGCTTTACTGTATCCTGGCATCAATTCTACAAATGTCTGGAACTCTGTTAGAGGGAAACAACAACATTCAGCCACAAGAAATCCCGTTATTACACACACATATATATATATACTTGTGTGTGTGTGTGTGTGTGAGAAAGAGATACATATCACCGGGGCTCCAGAATCTCCCCCTTAAAAGGACCTTGATGTTAAGATTTTCTTTGTTTTTGTTATCACCACGTCACTACACGTTCTACAACTGTCTCTCAGGTTCCCTAAAATGGCTTGTTAACATTATTAGCATTCTCTCACTGAAACCAAAGGGCATAATAAGCTGTAGCCTGATGCTATCTGTGCCCCTTGGTTTCAATGAGAAACACTAACAATGCTAGGAAGTAAGGAAATAGGGACAATAATAATGACAAATAACCCACAAGAATCCAAAATGTATTCTTTGAAGGGGTCAACAGAGTGGACGTCATGGGAGGCTTCCATTCTCGTCAAACCATTCATGGACCACTTTTGCCCTGCCTGGAAGAGACCACTGCCATTAGGATAGAAATGTCCAGCAAGAGGATGAGGGTCACTCAAAACGACTGTATTTGTTGGAATTGAACCTACAACGATAGGTGGATTTAAACAATGCCGGGAAAAGGCACTCCACCTGATTTCAATAGATTTTGAAATCCTCATGTACTCATTGTTTTACTTCATTTTGGCAGCTATCTGTACATTTTTGCTTAAAGGTTTGTCTCAAAATACCTGAATTGGAGACATTGAATAGAGGTGACAATATGCACTGCTATCACAAATGACCAAAAGTGTATTTTTGAAACAACACATCACTGAGAAAAGCTTAGATGACGCTGGACCTGAGGCCAAACGTTTCTGTTTGAGCCACCATGGCCCATTCTTTACCAATTCCTCGCGTCAAGCTTCTGAGAGCTGTAGTCATTCAAATAGACTCTTTAGTGGACACAACTTGTACCTTAGAAAAGATACTGCTGATATTAATGAAGGAATGTTGAAAGATATTTTCATAAAAAAATATTTCCATATAATTTACATAGTACAATGGCTTATTATACACCTCTATATACAGAGTACATCTGTCCTGAAACATTTAAACAGTATAAATTAACATTCTTATTTTCAGAGTGTAAAACGGCACTGAACTTACATGCTGAAAGTATTCCAAAACTTGAGTCTTCAACCAATATTGAACAGCACCAGTCTTGAAAGTGACTATGACAGACTAAGCGGTACCTAGCTAACTTTAAGGTCTGAAGCTGAGGTGGCTAAGACGTTAGACCGAACTGACATGTCGGCCATTCAGGGCTGTTTTTATGAAGTGTAGCATAATTATATGTTCCACAGTGAGAATTTTAGAAAAGCCATTTTCTACTGAACTATTTGTGCACAACTATGTAACCCAGGGAACAATAAGTCAGAGTTTAAATCATATAGTTATATAATTTAGGACTCTGGCACAGGCAATTATGTGCATGCTGCTGCAAGTGGTCTGTTTGATTGTCATTTACAAAGAGTAATTTGTCTCAGGTGTGTATTTTCTTTACACAAATGGTTCCATAACCAATACGAGCTGTTCAACTGCTAATCAGGCTGTACAACTACACTCCAAACCTCACAGGTTTTATTTTGTTTACTATTGTGATCGCAGATTATCACACTCAGTCTTCTGAGACTGCTGCACTAATGTATTCTGAAGATAGCTTGAGCAAACCAGGTGCAATTAGAGCAATTGGACTACTATTAGAAGACATTAGTCCAACCAATCTTTGATAAATAAATATATTTAAGTGTGCTAATCTTTATAATCAACTTGGAAATTACTGTTAAGTTAGGGGTGCAGTTATAAGGACTGATTTGCAGTTGCACAGATGTTGCAATAAAGTTCTCATAGCTAAACCAACATACATCTGATGGACTGAAAAGATTAATAAGTGTCAAATAAAAAAAATGCAACCAGCATATTATGCAAAGAACAAGCTTTTAGCCAAATGAAATACTGAGAGGACTTGCTTCTCCAAATAACCTGAGAACATTTCAGCTGTATGAACAAACTAATATTTGAATTTTTTTGTCTTTGAATTGTGTTTTCTTAATCATGGAGCAGTTACCTTACATGATATTCTATAAAATAATGAGGTGGAGGTTACTGTGGTTGGGTACATGGAACAATTCACTAGTGCTGCTGTTGGCAATTGGTAGTTTTGTTTGAGATCTCATTTCATGGTAGGATGAAATGTTTTGTTTATTCTGTTTTCACTTATTTGACAAAGAATGGTTTGCTCACATCAGCCGTTGGTGCCCCCCTTGGTGTGGGGTTCAGTTCTTACCTATATCTGTACAGCCTTTACATGCTGAGTAGAGTGTTATGGCATTACCGGTAATAGTAGCCTGCTTATCCTTCTGTGTGAAACTTATTTTTTAAGTTTCATTTTGTTCAGCATGTCATTTGACTGACAAACACAAATATGACAGAAGGGTTTCCACTCCTAACTTGAGATTGGCTAGGGGTGCTAACTTAATTATAGGAGGTCCAAACTTATTTTATCTACTTTGAAGTTTGCTGTGTTTAAAAGGTTAATGGGAAAGAAACAATCACTGTGACTACTACATTGTGAAAGTGGCCTACTTCCATGCCCACGAAGCAAAATGAAAGAGTGATTTAATGAAAACCATAAATATAGATATAATGGGGCAATACTGTTCAGAAACCTCTGGATAGCAGGCCAGATCTCCCCAAAGTATTAAACTGTGAAATTATTTCTAAGGTATTCATTTCAGCAAATGCCTTGTAATTCTGTAGCAATTTGTTGTATTGAGGTATGGAAAACTACAATGAGCGATCCCCACTCTCTCATTTGACCAATCACCAATGACTGTAGGTGTCTTCAGAAGACAGAGCGCAAGTAAAAACTTAAACCCCCCAGAAAAACTGGTGGCAAACAGTTTGCATTCTACCAGGGTTAATGGGAACAGAAGACCAGGGTGTTGATCCTTCAATGCCTGAATGAATACAGAAAATCAATATAACTATGTTGTGTATAAAATTACTTTCTCATTTCCCATACATCTTGTTTGAAATCTATGGTTAACAAATAATCATGATGAAATGGTTTTGTAAAGGTTTCAGTGACTAGGTAAATGAACATCATTAGATACCATGATAACAGTGATTAAGAGATTTTAAACAATTTACTGATTGGGAATGGAAAAGTTGCAAAAAGCATCCAACAGTGACACATATATCCAATATAAATCTAGATGTCTCTTGTTCAGATCTGATGTTGAAAACAATAAATTATGACCTATGAAAATATAAACTTTATATTTCAAATGGACCTGAGCTGGATTTTTAAAGCCGTAATCAGACAAAACCATCAAACCACACCATGAAAGTACCATGGTTGTTAAAGGCACATTTTTACCCCTTCAGGTAACCCGTATCTCACTTCGACTCATACTGCAGAGCTCAACAAAAGCCCTCAAAAGCTTAGCTTCAGAGCTTTGGTGTCATTCTAAATGAGGTGGTGGGAAAGTCATGGCACCCCTTCTTCAGTTCCAGATTGAGGCTTTAAAAATCTAGATAGAAGTTGCTAATAATTAGAAAATATTGCCCCAGTGTAGCACATAACATCTAAATTCTCATCAAACTTGATTATGGATATGATGGTCATCTCACCATTGCATGTTGAACATTAAAACCCCTCTCCAGTGACCTCACCAGCAATGTGATATATATCAACATACCTGCAAGCAAATCATTGGCTTCAGGGCAAAACGGGAGTAACATCTGATCCCTGCCAATTGAAACAGACATTGATGGCGAGTCCCCAGTTACACAAATCCCTTTATGAGATGAACCATTTTCAGTGGAGCCCAAAAATCTGGAAGGACGGGGTGATGATGGTGTTATGTTAAAGGCTTCAAAAAGAACCCCAGTATTAACCTTCTATTTGTGAGGAAATATAATTTTCATGTATGGACTAACAGCTATTTTACTTTTGGATAGGGGATGGTACCAAAGTGGCAGCAGACTATTAAAGACACCCTCTTTGTTGAAAAACCCCTGCATGTAAACACATGAAAGTACTGTTTCCTTAAGCGCTGTGATAATCCTCTGTTCCAGCAGTGTCATTGATTGAGTGCAACGTGGGCCAGTGATGAAGGCCCAGCACTTCAGTAAACAGAGCCGTCTCCTTGGATCCTGTGAGGTTACACCATGTCAAAGCAGTCTCTGCTTGTTGTTCTCTCCAATGGTGTACAAACCAGTTTTGTCTGTATGGGTGGCTTCTTATCAAGAGTAAGGTCACAGCAAGCAATCTTACTCTTTCAAGCATTTTTGCTGTAGAAACAAAGCCACTTTGGCTTACAGCAAAGAACACAGAGCTTGATGTCAAGTATGACTTAGTCTCTTCCAAATGCCACAGCATCTCACCAAAACTGTGACAATATTGAAGTGCTCTCGTCGAGTCCACAGGGCTACCGAGTGAGCATATTTCGGAAGTCTGAAACACTGCCAGTCTGGTTTTGGGAATGTTGCCTTTGTTGCTGTTGTGGCTGTTGCTGTTGTGCTTGTGGCAGTTGCTGTGACTGTGGTTGCTGTTGGATATATCCCACAGTACTTTGCTGTGGGACATTAGTGGTATGTAAGAATGTTGGAATAGATCCACTGTGTAGAAGTCCTTGAGTCTGCATCTGTGGACATAAAAAAATGAGTATATGAGAGACAAAGGTACTGTTTCCAGCTGCCAAAATCCCCTTAAGGAAGTTTTATCGCCAAATCGTTCCTGAATGGCCACCTAATCCTTGACTGAGGTTCATAAAGTTTAATTTATACTTGAAGGGCAACGGTCGCACAGCTGCACAGGTTGTCTGCCGTGCCTGCAAACGGGTCCGCAGACACACCGTGCACATACAGGAAAAAGGAAAGTATGCACCAGGGACCACAGATGCTGGAAATATGTTGATTGGCTTGTCAGAGGTGATGTGGGATTTCTGGTGAAAAACACACCAACTGTTCTGGTACTAAATGTTACTCATCTAAGATGGACCTGTTTGAAGGGAGGTCAGCAGAGCAATGTGTCACTATGACCAGTCTTCTAGCAATTATAAAAAATGTAATGCTTTTTGGTGTAACATATTTGTTGACCATTCAGAAACAACAGTGATAGTACAGGGTGTAGATAGTTACTATTTTAACAAATGTATATATATATATATATATATATATATATAAATAAAAGAGTGGATATTGAGATTTGATCAAAATATGAGACAAATCGAGGGTAATGACGCCACAGGAGAACGAGTCCCCCGGGACAGGGGAGGGTCAGCAAGCAAGATGTGATTGTGCATATATCAAAATAAATCGATACAATATTAAAAGAGAAGGAAGTTAGGATGTAGAAACAGTGCTATCCACCAGGCTAACACTAGTTATATGTAAGCTTTTCTTTTTTGTTAGCTAGCCACTCATTTTGTCACTACTGGCCATAGAAGGCCAAAAATTAAAATTACAAATTAACACATGATTTAATGTCTAATGAATTCAGAGCGTATTGCAGCTTTTGTATGAATCTGACTTTTTAAGATGTTTCAAAATAAAGGTCATTTCTGCAAAGTCTGCGGGAATCGTGCAGTGAGTCGCTGCTGTGGTAACCAGAGATTCAGTTATGAACTATAAAGCTTTGAGCAGCATTATACAAAGTTCCTTCAAAAAATACTAAGGTTAGGAGGAAAATATGATTTTAGAAACTTAAGGGCACTGGTTTACACACAGTTGACCTAACAACTGCTGTGTCATTATGTTGAAGAGGGGTTGTACCTGAAAGAACTGCTGGGGCTGCTGTAGCTGCAGGGAGTGCTGGGAAGCCTGAGGCTGAGTGTGGTAGGCTGGCTGGGACTGGTGTGTGATGAAGCTGTTGTGTGGGATCATGATGGGGGATGTGAAGACCGGAGAGGGGACGAGGACGGCGTTGCAGTTGACCTGTTGCATGGGGAACGAAGGGGAAATCATCTGCTGCTCCAGGGTGTACCTGTGTAGACGGCACAATCAACAGATCAGATACAAAAAGAGCAATCTCTCATTTTAAAGCCTCACAAACAAACGCTACATTTACACAGGAGTATCAAAGTTCAGTCTTCTGATAGCTCAGCACAGCAATGCACACAATTTATTATCTATTTATAGCACAGATTAGATTGTGTGTCAGCATCATTCATAAAAACATACTTGGATTACATCTTCACCTCGATAGATAATTTGCAATTCATGGAATAGAGTATTTGGTTTAGATCTCAGACAAAACTAATCACATTTTTAGATTATCTTCTAACATAATAAAGCATGCAAAAAGAAAATCCCATGGCCAAATATCAGTTCTGTATCAGATTTGACACACAACTGATTCTAAAAATGTGATTGTGTGATTGTCATGTGATTCCATCCTTTGTACACAGCACGTACGCACAATTAGAAAATCAGATATTTATGTGTCTGTGTAGGGTAAATCCAGCCCATCACACAGTACTCACTTGATTTGTGGGATGCCGGTGTTGCACTGGGAAGGCTGGGAGGTTACACTGCTAGTGGGAACCAGGGTCTGCATTGGCTGATTGAGAAGCATGCTGCAGAAAAGAAGAGCTGGTAATCAGACTCTACAATGAACAAGAAAACTCAAAGCATATTATATGTGCTCCTTGACCTTTTCTCTGATCTGCAAATTACATAGTAGCAGTGCAACAGATGAGAAATAGTTTTCGTGAAGGGACTCTTCACTCTCTGAAGTCAATCTGATCCCTCTTTTGAAAGGGTTTCCTTTGATTTTCCTTAATGCTGATGAGTAGAAGATTCTGTCCGGCCTTGGATAAAAGTGTCTGCTAAATGACTGTAATGTTATGTAAAGATTCCTTGAGTGAGTCTTGAGCTAAATTCACCAACAGGCCACTTTACCAAAAAGTTGGTGTAGTCCTTTAACTAGTAAATGCATTTACGACATACTACCATTAAACAATGGTAGTATGTTGTATACGCTAAATTCATTGGGCTGGTGTCACAGCTAACCTAAATAGTGATGATCACGTGAGGACCATTTTAAAGAAACATAATGTGTTTTCTCACCGTAGTTGTCCATCTTGGTTGAACTCGCTTTCTATGTGTCTTTGGTTTGCATCCTGCAGAGGCCTTGTGTTGGTCTGAGAGAACATCATGGGATTGCTGTAAAAGGGCATGGTCAGACTTGTGTTGGTCTGCACTGGCAGACTGACTGACTGTATCTGCCCACCCTGTACAAGCCTCTGCTGGACCTATAATAAAAACAGGAAGATATATCCCAGGTTAAACGCAGACATGCCTAATAAAACCTGTAATAACAACAACATCCGCCAGCCAATTTCAATCAAAATCCAAGCACATGATGACAGTCCAAAAGCAGGGTGAAAACAGAACAAGAATTTCAAGCATTCCTTACAACAGGAAAAATGCCTTGCAAGGTAGCATGCATGCCTGATGTCTTTAGTGAACTCTCTTCTTAAAAACAGTGTACCCTTTAACAAAAAAATAAGGAAATAGTTTCCCTCAAAGTTGTGAAGCCGCTCTAGTCAAAACAGCATGCAACTGCCACTTATCGGCAGCAAGGCTATAGCAAGTCAAGGGCTTTCTAGCAGGTAAGGAGTGCATAGAGTACAGCGCTTTAAGCCTCTAAGTCAAGCATTGCGTTGTATCCACTACCACCTTAAACACAATTACAAGACATCGGCCCCGCTGTTGATATCAGAACTGCATAACCCTTCAGCCTGCCTACATGAAAATGTATATCGACACAAAAGGAAAAGGCAGCTGTGTGTTTTTAATGTTGTTTATGCATCAATAACTAGATTAAAGCCACCCGTCCCCTAAAACATGCCCCAAACTTCCTTTAGCTTGAAAATTTTAGGATGTACAAAGGAGCTAGAAGGCCACAGTGTGAGCACAACAAAACAGCAAAGTAAACATCACTAAACATGAAATGATAAAAAAAAAAAAAAATACACATCTTCAGGTTTCAGAACCTTTTTGTTCCAGGGAAAGCAAATATGACCTCTGAGTAGCATGCGGCCCATATGAAAGACTCATGAAACTAAAGCCAACCACTGCCTCCCTTTCAGCTGCTGAGTAAGACAGATACAACCATGATGGACACACCATATAACGGTTGCATGAGTCTTATCCATACAGGTTTATGAGTGGCTATAGATTTTCAAACGAAAATCATAGCATAGATTATTACTTATTAACTCGCTTTGTCTGTCTTGTAATCTGTTTTGTAGACCTCAAGCTCCAGCCTGACAGTTTTTTTTAATCAGACATCTGCTTTTGCATCATCTG
>CABFOQ010036315.1:0-22247 GCA_900660455.1 Gephyroberyx darwinii
GTTATACTATACAGTATATGTGTCTACACAGTACAGAATCTTTGAAACCTTACTAACATGTTTACACAGCATAAAAAGTTAACAATGTTTAAGCTATTTTTGGTGGTTTTAAGGCTTTCTTCTCTCTGCATGACCAGTTACCAGTTATACAAAACTACACAACGCAAAAAAAACGCAAACATTCTGTTCTGACTAAACATTTTTATGCTGTTACTTTAGCAAATATTTGTATTGTTAAAGGAATACACTGACTTTCTGTCAAATAAGCTTTTTGATCAACTAACCATCATCAGTTGCATCCACCTGTCCAGTATTGTAATACCATGCCTAACACACTTATGTGACCAAAGAGCTTTTTTACAAAATGTTGTGTATTCCTTAATTCATTCTGAAAAAATGGCAATTATGTCTTACTCTTTTTCAGTGATCCACATCATATTTCTATAGTAAGATCATGTGGTTCTCTTATTAAAGTGCTATGACCTAGCTAGTGCTCATGACATGTCTACATACTAGACAGGGTTATTCATAAACTTAGAAAACATTAATGACATTTGACCAGTTAAACTGACCCATATGGAAAATACCAATCTATATTAATGTGTTCTTCTCCATTTCCAATATATATTAATGTAGGGTATAATTTTTTTAGGTATGTGCATAGTAATTTCATCAACATTCTTCTGGCATGAAATGGAGCTCTTGTTAATTATTCATTATCCTTTCAACAATTGATATGCAACGACAAATGCTGACTCAGACATTTAAAGCCTAAAATAGACCAATGACAGGGAAAATCTTGTTTTCCCCTTTATTTACCTATTTGGGGCTGGATTGTTTTAAAACATTAGCTAATTTCAATGTACTTAATAAATAAAGGAAAATTACAAGACTGCCATTTCATCACATGGTATATTAGTGACTGTAGGCTCCAGCTATGGTGGAACACACTGTTAAGTGTCATGATTATTTAGCTGCTTAGAGTAGACATGTCAGTTCCAGTGTGGGTTAGAAGTATGATCAGAAGCTTATATCTTACAGACATGGTCGCTTAATCTGAGCATGAAATCGCAGCAGTGAATGTTGTTTTTCAGACATGAAAATGGCCATTGTGCATTCCACTCATTTTGGGACTCATCCCATCAACCTATAATTATTTCTGATCATAAATTGATTGAAATGAGAAGTTTACCTCAACCAAAGAAAAGAAAAAAAGAAAGCTCTGTGCAAAGGATTTCCATTGATCATGGTTTTAAAGCTGCCCGTTGTAAATCAATTGTGTTTTGTTACACTTAATACAATACTCACCGCTGGGTAGATTGTTTCAAGCCTTCTCTCTTAGGGCCTAATTTGGCATAATTCAATATTTAATGCAATGATTAGATGAGGCAGTTTTGATTTCAATCATGTATTCACCATGGAATCAGCCATGTTAAAATGCTAGTACAGAAATTGATATTATTTACTTTATTATTGGACAATAGCTTTTCAATCTCACATCCTCTGAGATCTATTTATCCAACAGATTGATGACAATTAAATGACAAGTAAACTTGTTAAAATATGTTTGCGAGGTCCTTTGTGAGATTTAAATGGAATAATGTGAAATGGTAGAAAGAGAGAGAAAGTTTGGGGAAACAGGGCTCTGGATATTAATTTGATCTATCTCGCTTTACTTCACCTTCTACTTTTAAGTAGTGAAGTTTTGGTGCCCTCATTCTTCAAGTGATTCTCCATCTCGAATGAACCTAGAATAGAACCTTTATAATATTTGCATTTCAATAAATCCACACAGTGGCACAGTAATGAGTAAAGGAAAGCAAGCATGCACAATTATTGTTATTATTATTACTTTTCTGTTACATCCGATTTCTGGAAATAATAAGATCAACCAATACAACAGAATGTAGGTTAATTATGTATTTAAAATTCATGTAGGATTTTGAAAGTAATCTTTGGGATGAATAGTTCGTTTTAGTTCCTTATTCAATGTGCTGAACGCGTGTTGAATAAGTGTGGCAGGTAGTCTACAAAAGAGCACTTGAATTTCTTGTTAAGTGTAACCAGTACTTCATGTGCTTCTCAAACAGTGGCTCTACAGAGACTGGGAAATGTCTAAGAGGGCCTCATGCTATGGATTATACGACAAGCTCATTTCCGTGCACACTCCAGTAGCACAGTTTGCCGGGCAGTGAGGGAACTGAGCCAGACTGCGGCTGCGTATTATAACTCTCACTGAATAAATGCAGCTTACAAAGATGTAAATCAATGGGGACTCTGGCCAAACCTTTTCACCTGCCTCAACCCAAACCCCAAACAGATTTTAGTTTTCTGAGGAGAAAATTTGATAATAGTAAATCAGATTTTAGATTGTTTTGCTCAGGGACGCCTAAGATCTTTATAGTGTCACATTATCCAGGGCATTTTGATGAATAGTCAGGAAGGGCAAGGAGAAACCTCTGTTTTTAGGGGAATAAAAGACAAAAATGTGTATTTTTCCACTGAAACTATAACAGTGGTTCTGGATTTCAATAATCAAGTAAATGATAAATCTGTGCGAAGATTTTTTAAATACTTATTGTATTTTTAACACATTAGTACTTTTTGAGTTTACAATGTTTTTATTAGGCTGAATGGGAATATATGGGCCTACCGAATATATGTAGAGCTTAACATTTTTGTTCTAATTTAAAAAACAAACAAACTTGCATGCCTCTTAGCCCAGAAACCCTTAACTTTTTCCATAATGCTTGGAAAGTAAATTGGAAAGGTTTTGAAATTTACAATATTTATGCTTTATCCACCTCAGCCATTGTCTCATAACCCGCTCAATCTTTACACTACAGGACAGATTCAAATATCATTTTTAGCTTGATGACCTTATTAGTACTACTCTGACAGTTTGACAGCTTGTGTACTATCTCAGAAAATGAATGGCAGCCAGTAACAAATTACACTTCATTCAAATGTTTTATATAACCAGGATATCAAGTGTGCAAAGAATAATGTTGAATAGAATAATGTTGTGAACTTCACAAAGCTGGTATGTATGAGAGGGCTGTCATCTGGAAACCGCTTGTATCCAAGGTCAACACACAAAGACACATAGCCTTGGTGTAAGGAGCACAACATTTTGAGCAAAGGAAAAAATGAATATGGTCTGATGAGTCATCTGGGATTAGGTCTGGAGAAAGCCAAAGGATGCCTTCAGCCCATAATGTCTGTTGCCATCATGGTGGTGGATGTGTAATGGTATGGGTAGCTGTCTCATAACAAATATTAGGTCTGATGATTGCAATGTAAAGTGTGACAGACAAGGAATATGAGGTAATTTTACAGGCCCAGGTGCACCCTATGCTGCAAATACTGTTCCCTTATAACGAGATTATAATGCCCTCATACACGCTGCTGAACAAATTCAAGAGTGTTTTCATAAACACCATGATACTTTGCATGGCCTCCCCAATTGCCAGATATAAACATCATTAAACCTTTATGGAAAGTTCTGCAGCACAGAGTGCACAGTACACTCCCACCCCCTTCATCCCTCAAAGAACTGGAGGATTTCCTTCTTGAAGACTGTTCAGGGCTTGTATGACAGGACTGAACCTGTTCTAAAGGCTTATTTGATATTCATATATTGTTAGATGTTTAGGCTTATATCTTATGGAATGAATGTTGATTATCTTTCATAATGTATGTATATTAATACATTAAGTAGTTTCTGGGAATTAGTAAAACAATGGTATCATTTTGGGGAATGGACTGGATCTGGTATACTATTAACCTAAAACCTATTTCAATAAGAATCAAGAACGTAATAGCTTTCATTTGATCCTCCCATTAGATGACATCCAATAATGTTGGTTGGTAACAAGTAAAAAGAAAATGTTGTGGAAAAACAATTCCATCAAAACCTCAGTACAGCTCAATGAAGCCGAATGATCCCTCTCAAGCTCGACTGGATAAAGTCAAACGTCTTGGTCGCAGACATCAATCCTGTTTATCGCTGTTAGGCTGGAGGATGTTTTCTTGCTCTGCTGTTCAACACAGCCCCTCACAGCGAAGGCTTGGAAAAGGACAACGCAAGAGCGGTTATTCCCTAGCTGGGGGCAATACAGCTGTCTACTGCACTCACACACTCATTTATGATTGATGTACACAATCCATCCAAGTTACCATCGCCAAATGTATAAAACGAAAAAAATTATGGTTACATATTTGTCTTTCAAAGTAACATGAGCAACAATGAGATGCATATGTGTGAGATGGCAAATATTAGTGGAATCATGTAGAAAATACATGCATGCCACAAAATATTCATATCCTGGGATTAGGATATATTTGCAGTCATTGTTTTCTAAATGAAATTGTAATGCTGTGATACTGATGTAACAGGGGTCCTCACAATGACAGTCAGAGATGACGACATTGTCCATTTGCTGCTTGGACAACCAAAGAAAATGATGCATGATCCTGCTTGTGAGCTGTTTTGACATGGGTCAGTCGAAACATGGATGCGTGCCCTACATTGAAATGCTCTCTAGAGGTGCAGGATTAAAAAACTGTGTAGGAATGTGGGTGTGGTGTGGGCAGAGAGCACAGAGCATACTATAAGGCTTGTGAATGTATTTAAAGGACTGTCAGGGCACTGCTATTGGTAAGAGGCTTTAATTGACCAGTATTTCTACATTTTGTGGTCAGATTTCATGGTTCAGCTCCAGACCATGTAACGTGAAATACAAGCAAGGGATATAGTGAAAACTTTTTAGCTCCTTAAAAATCAATTGGTGCATTGTTAACATTGTCAGCATGGCTTGAAATTAACTTTTTGGCACACTACAGCTACTAAACTCTAAGTTAACCATCACCCAGTAATGTTTTCTTACCAAACATTTTATAGGTAAATAATATAGTATACTACTATAGCATTGGACTTTCACCATATTGAGTGTGCACAAATAAAATACATGGATTATATGTTATATGCATGGACTACTCTACTGAGATAAAAACAAAGAAAATGTACAAATGTTTAGATGTGGCTTCATGACACACATTTTTGCTATTTGAACACATGTAGGATATACTTTAAAGAGGAAGAAAACATTTGGCTGAGATATACATAACATGGTACACAATAAAATATCTGAAAAGAAGTCCTGTAGAGCCAGGTGAATTGCATCACTGGCAGCCTATCTTAAAAGTCCATGGCCCCATTCTCAGCAGCGGATTGAGCAGAGGACAATTCTTCGTTTGGCTACACATGGATAAACACAAACTTCTGAATGCTAAGACCTGCTGATGGAAAATAATATTTTTTTCAACTTTAATATCCCACTGCTGGTCCAGTGGGATTGTTCATGAAACAAAAATCTTTGGTACATACTGCTTCAGTAATTGTAGGTTATTTTCTCAAGGAAAAATGTGATGTACAATGTTTCACTCTTAGAAAAACTGCTCAATCGAATGAGCCATTGTTGGTGTACTACATGTAAGGAGTCTTTATAAATCTGCGTACCGAACGCCAGAAAGGCCTCTGGCACTGAACTAGCGGGCTCATAAATGTATACTGCTATCAGACTTTAAGTTATTTTTTCTGAGTATCACCCTGTCAGTGCATTCGGAGACCAGTATGAGTGAAACAGGAGAGTGTTTGAATGTTTACAATATGAAATCAAGATGAAATCCACAATACTAAGCTAATCGTCTGCATTTACACACAGCTAGCTGCCACTCCATACAAGGAAATAAGTCTTCCTCAGACCATAACTTTCTGTTTACATGATAACTAGAGGTTTTATTAGTTTAGACCTGCTCCATCATACCTTTCTCATATCTGTCATCTGAACTATTCATAAATCTGGGATATGTTGCTCTCTGCTCCAGTGGAACCAGACTGCTCTCACCTATGAGGAAATGAACATCATTTTTTTTTTTACATTTTCTGCAGAGATTCTAGTAACTCAGAGTTCAACACAGCAAGACCCTTAAATAGTTGGAAAATATTGAAGTTACAATATCCAATATCCCTTATCATTCCTTATCTGGAGTAGAACAAAGTAGTTTCATCAAACCATTGCAATCTTGAATGACCCCATATTTTATATGGACCATGGGGTATCCAAATCCAACTTAATATCCAACAGGCAATTACCACTTACCTTAAACTCTGCCCTGAAGTTATAATAGCATTTTAATCAAATGGTCAAGCAGCTCAAAATGACTACTACAGTAAATAATATCGGGCAGCCAATATTTTATCATGAATTTAGGTTATTTCAGTCACAGAAAAAAAGTCCATATAATGGTCCTCTTATGGAGATAAATAGGAAATAAGGTATACAGGAATGGGGACAGTAAGACCTCTTCATGCTCATGATGGTTCCTGCTGAAAGAAAGGCCCTACTGATGTGGATGATTGGTCTTATGACAATGATAGATGGTGTTTCCTGGGGCCTTACAGGACCCTGCTGTGCTGCCAGTGACACTGGGGAGTCCCACTAAATGCCTATGCCCATGTCACAGACCTACAATGAAAGCCTGAGGGGAATGTAGGCTAGATAATCCAGTTACATACATCCCATCAAAACTTTTTCAGCATTGGGCAGTGAATAGTGACAGCAGCTAGTGAGGTACAGATGTTTAGAGAGGTTATGGCCTACAGTTTGTTTTCAACAGAGGCATATTAAAGGACAACATCAGTGTTTTGCCATATGGGTCCTATGTCTTTCTTGGCATTATGGGAGTTAGTACTATAGAATGCTGTGCAGCATCTCTTTCTATTAATGAGATACATGGGAGCCATTAGGAACTCATACATACTCATTAGAACTGGCGAGTTTATCTTTCTTATGTCCAACTTGTTTCACAACATAAACCCAGGGAGATCAATTTGAATCAAATGAAGAGAAAAATCTAAGGGCAGAAAAATGTTTGTGCAATAGCAATGTTTTCCTTAAGTTACTGTTTGTAGGATGAGTTCCCCTTATTAACTGTTGTTGTTGTTTTTATGCACAATAGACATAACAGTCAAACTACCTCCTTGTCAGTCAGCTATAAAGTCAAGAGTTTGAGAGTCAATAATCTAAGAATAATGCACATTTGAATCTACTAATATCATAATCACAAACTTAATTGGTGCTTATGGTACAGATTTGGTAGATAATATATTTTAATCAAACTTTCACGTCCTTGTCTAAACCTGTAAAGGGCACAATTAGAGAAGAGCCTATGCTGAAGGGGAGTGTTCTAAATGAATTTAGATTTCAAATAGACCTTCAGCAATGGCAGACACAATCGTGTGCTGAGTAATATGAGCCCACCAAAGAAAGATGGATCTCCCAAGAAGTGAAATTTTACAATAATTGGAGGAGATATCTTTGCTCTCCATTTCTACCAGGGGCCAATCTTTGGGTGGCATTTCATTATACCGACAGGAATTGTCACCATAATGAATTCATCAATGTTGGTAAGATAAATGGCTCAACAAGAAATAGACAGGACCATCTTCCTGATCTGATGTGGGAAATTGTCTTTTTTATATATCATCTTATTAGAAAAAGGGACAGCTATTTGGGCATCAGGACCATATGAACATCTTTTTCAATTTAGTGTGTTTGAAATATTAATGGCAACATGATTTGACCTATTCTCGAAGCATATCCCATGCAGTGACAGAGTTGGCTCATTTAGCTAGATCAGACCTTTGGCCTTATTCTGGGTCTCTATATGGCATAAGATGAAAAATGAATAGAAACAAGCTCACATGTGCTTTTTACATCCCAATTCACATTGATACTCACTAGTTGATATTGTTACTAAATAAATGTGCAAAGACTCAAAGAATAGTAAGCATTTAAGAAACAGAATCATGCACTTTTTGCTTTAGTGTTCCCACCTGATCCAATTTGAATTAGTGGACATCATTTGTAATTTCTTTCGTTTATCAAGAAGATGGGTATTATGGGAAGTGTTGATGGCTAAGTGTTGTAGGCGTCTGATTATCTGGTTGTCTGACTGGGCCTACTTGGGAGGGACACACGACAACATTTGATACATGCCAGCAATGTAAAGTTTTTTCAACATCAAACAAGTTTATGCTTCCTCCCAATTGCACAGAGAAATATTGCAACAGTAGAATTCATATATTGCCAAGAAACAATGGGCCTCAGAGTCTCAAGCAGTACTAACTAATTAAAACAGTTGATTATTATTCCATAGTGTTATACAATATACTGTATATTGGTACTAGTATTGTGATGTAGACAATACACTGATAAATGTATTGTGTACCTGTACATATACAAGTTCCATTGTAATCTACAAAGGGTGAGGTTTTTCCATATTCAGAAGTTAGTGGGTTTACAGCAGCAGCAGGAAAAGGATGCACAGAACAAAATTCTATTTTTGTGTCTGTGTGGAGGGGGTGGGGGGTGACTTGCATTCAAGTAGAACTATATGAAAGTGAAGGACAGAGTTATGAATTATGTAGGAGTGAAAAAAATCCTGCTGACAACAAAAAACAGGCTCCTCAAGCATAGCTGTACTGCAGCAGTATTACTGCACTGGTTCCACGGGCTCTTTAGGAGCAAACATTCTCTATCAGTGTACAAAAGTTATTTATAACTTAGCCATAGATTCTAGCTTATAAATGTTACACACTTCCAAACTGTCAACAATCAGAAATAAAATTTCTGGGCGAATGGTCTAGAATGTATTGTATTGTATGGCATCGGTGTATGTATATTCTCTCTCTCTGTCTCTGTAACCTGTCTAATTATCCTTTCTATTGTCAAACATTATACAGCTTAATGGCAGAGGTGGGTTCTGTTTAGATCAATTACCTGTTCAAGATGGAACTACAGTGTTTTTCTGCAAACAGGGGATTGATTGTGAGTGGTTTGTGCATACTGCTGTGTGCTGCAGGTTCTCCTACATAGATATGACAACTCTTATTTGGGGCCTGGGCTTGTTTGTTGTCAGCTGTGCACTGAGCTAAACCAGGTCCCTACTATGCAGCAGTCATCTCAGTAATTACATTGCCATTTCCTGCACATATCACACTCTGGTTAACCTGTGCAACACACTGTATCCCTGTTTGATCCAATTCAAGTCAATGACTTGTAATTAGCTCAGCGAGCAAGGTGTAATATTAGTTTCGTTGCTGGTAAAAAGTTATGGTGGTCTCCCACAGACAGTTTCTAAGTTCACTGCTGGAGATGCAGCTCCAAATTGTCTACTGTCCTGCTCCATCATAATGCTGTTTGGGTACAAAGATATTTGCTTGTTATCTTTAATTGTCCTCCCCATGGTGTTCAGTGCAGCCAATTATATTGTACTCTGAGAGACATTTGTATTTGCAAAAGGTCACTCACATTGTTCCAATTCTTGCACATATTTATCAGCTAGTCATTACAGTCCTCATGTGAATTAGACAGAAAGTGAAGCACTATTTCAAATCATTGGATCTTGGACCCAGCAGTTGACAAATCAGTTTAAATATTATAGTGGTATTGTATAGTTGTTCTAAATGTCATATTAACAATAAATGGTCCACTGCAGTGGTCGTCCTGATATTGTTGTCACCATATAGGCAAGATGCAAAGATGCCCCTCAAAGATATTCTCCAAGATATTTTGAAGGTGCATCTGAACCGATATAAAGAGTATGTGAAAATAATTGCTTCTGTATATACATCATTGCTGCTACATGCGGTCAGAAAAGCGTAAGTGAAAAACAGCAGAAATGTAGTTGGGCCTAGCTGACATCAAAACAAAATGCCTATCACCCATAAACCTAACAATAAAACACACCCTAAGCAGAAGTCAAAGTCAAAACTCACTAATCCTCTATGAATCTTTTCAAATTTAAAGAAGTATTTATTTTTTTCCAAATAGTTTTGCGTTGGAGAGCACTAACGGCATCTATAAAAGCTCTAATTTACATTAGGTTATACCACAATGTCTTGAAATTTGGCAAAGAAATATTATAGTCTAGAAACCCTCACAGAACAATGTCACATCAGCTACAGAAATCAGGCCCTAGTTTTTAGCAAACATGTAAGGTAGTCTTTGATGAAATTAGTTTGCTAGACAATAAAGTTTTTTAAAAGCTGTCAGTGAAAACTGAAGTTACTGAACTCAAGGTGGAACAAAAGACAAAAAACATAATAGCTTCTGGGGCGAAAGGTTTCTTGAGAGAATTTTCAGTCATGAATGGCAGGCAGACAGCCGAGTGTAGCTAATCAGTGGTCTCTCAGAAAGTATATGTATCTTGATTTAACAGTTCAAAACCTTCCTTTAATCTTGTGTCACCCAACTGTGTTGTGTCACTTTGACATTGTGATGAGAAGGAAACATGGCTTGAACGCAGTGCTGTTTTGTTAGTTCTTTATTGCACTAGGGTGTTTTTCAACAGTCAGCCCTCCTTTGCATTCTCTGATTGACCGCTCCTTTGGACACAGGGAAGAGAGGTACCAGTGCCGTAGGGGAACCCAGATGCATGTCACAGGAGCATGTTTGAGAAATACAATAAACAAACAAACAAACACAAAGTGTTTTCTGTGGGTCCTGGCCAGGTGCCTGAGGCTGCTGCCTATATATTGCCTTTGCCATTTGCTGTTACTGGTCCCTTTTAATCACTATTGTGAAAACTCCATGTGCAAGCCATGCTCCATTCCCAAACATAGACATTATTTTTGTTTGTTTCTTTGTTTGTTTCTTTGTTTTGGCTATAGAACACGCATACAGTACAAGTATGCCTGTGCCAAGAGCTGAATCACCAAACTGTGTCAAGGATCCTTTTGCTGCAAATCTTTCTGCAGCAACACTGTTCCAACCAGTGATGGACAGTAGGACAGTACTTCCACTTCAGTCCATGCATATACAATACAGTGCATATGAACTGTGCATGTGATTACTTTTATTTGTTTTATAATTTGTATTTGGATGCTCTGAAAAACATTAATTGTAATTTTATTACACTGTTACATCTGATCCAATTGATGTGTTGGCAACTGAGATGCTATCAATTCAATTCAACTCAATTCAATTCAATTCAATTCAATTCAATTCAATTCAATTCAATTCAATTCAATTCAATTCAGTTGACTACCAGAGTTGTCATAGGCAGAGAAACTGTCCTGTTTACTAGCTGTATTGCCTCAGGCACAAAGGAGGCTCTATGCCTATTTGTTGTCTACTTGGTACAGCAAAGCAAGGGGAGAAGTTCAAACTGGTGGTATGGGACATGAGATATTTTATCCGGAACACAGACAGAAGAGCAGAGTGAGTGGGAGTGTGCCGTCTGCGTATTTCACAAGATGGTGCTTGTGCCTGAGTGCTCATTCAGTCATTAGTATAGAGCTTAAAAGCTTTCAAAACACACCCTTGTGGTGAATTTCTGCAAACTGAGTGCTTTGAAGCAGCTATTAGAACTCTGCCCAATAAAACTAGAGACACTTTTCCTATTTACCCAGTCTACTGCATTTGGCATAATAAGCAACATTCATCATAGTGAATGAACGTTGAACAACACTGAATCATCTTAATCATTGCACCAATTTCACAGCCAACACCCTTTATGCGATACTGATTGACCTTTAAAAGCTTAAAAATATGGTTTGGGGTATTGTTTGGATGAAGAGTGTGATGGGTTGAAAAGGCTACCTGTATCACTCCCTCTATATTTAGCCTGTCTTAGGTCAATTTAATAGGCAATCATACTATATCTATGAACTATTATGTAATGAGAATCATCCTCTTGCCCTACGTATCTGCTTTGCAAACATCAAAATTCATATTAACACACAGTTCAGTGAAGATTTGTCCACACTGCAATTTGCTTAGATATTACCTTGAACCTTGAACTTGGACCACCAAAGGGGCCAGATTAAAGGTTCAGCCCTCAACAACCTCTCAACAGCATTAATATTACTATTCAATTATGCTACTATGCTACTACACTACTACACTACTACTCTACTACGCTACTACTTTTGAAATCAAAAGGCTGAAAATTTGGTGGTTCAAGGGAGTCTTTTTAAGGTTAAAATGGATAGTATATCAATGAGTAACTTGAGTATTGTATATTTATTTGGAACTTGGCTCATCTGACAGTACTTTCCACCTCTTCACTCCCCCTGCCTGGGTCCAATAAAGGCAGACACTACCACTCTAAACTGTGTAGTCTTTGCAGCCTATCACAAACCCAATTGAGGATGTTGGCATTGTTGCTGCATCCATACTTGGCAAGCCATACTTCTTGCCTGTTTGAAAGTCTTTATTCAGTCCGTTATTGGAGTAGTGCCAGCAAACTGCCTCCCCTTCTTCTACTCCTTCAATTTCTTTTAAATACATTTGTCCTGCTCAGGGACAAATTACGGGGATGTACAATTGCCGACATCACATCAGCGTTTGAAGCTAATGACAATTTTGGTCAAATATATCACCATTTTACGATGCGATGCGATACGATATGATTTGATTTGATTTGGGGATTCTAAAACCCGATTTGAAATGCCCAAAACTACCGCTCTTACTACTACTACTTACCTCTCAATTAAATTATTTAAATGTGATTTTTAAAGACATTTTAAAGACATAACCCCATGAGGCCAATAACCTGTTAATAAGGCTCCACTATACTTTTCGGTTGATATCAGTGGAACAAACGAGCGATCAACGTGTTACAGAAATGCAATCAGTAGGACACTCAAGGACAGTGATGGGGCCTCACTAGTGTCACTAGCGTTTCCCACCCACATTTCCCAGTAAATGTATTTACCAAGTTCCCGCATTTACCATAACATATAGACTGAATGTGTGCTGTTAGGAAACACAAACTGTTTTGTTTGGTCCCATACATGAGAAAGAGTTTGTTTAATGAGGAGCCAAACAGTCCACATGAGTTTGGAATTATTCAGAACACAACAAAATGCAGAGATAATGTTTCCATTCTTTATGTGCTAGTATGTATCATAAGATTCATATTGATACCAGTCTTGAAAGAAAAGAAAACAACAACTCCTCTGCTTATATTGTGTAATTCAAAAGGAAACTGCCCTCAATTGACCTCAATTCTAATCAGTGGGGCTTTTTACTAATTTATACCATTTATACTGAATGATATGCTAATAATCATAATTCCTCTGTATCAATCAAGAGGGGAGGTATAATGGGCCAGCATCAAATAGAACAAGAGGAAATATTATTTATTTGTTTAGTCACTGTCAATATTTCACCAAAGGAACAACTTCAAAGTAGGAACAGTAGGATTGCAAAATATTCGTTATACAATGAAAAAATACAAATTTCACGTCAGAATGGAAAGCACATTCTGCACTGAACATTTTTTTCAGTGGCAAATGAAAACATGAACACATCCAGAAACATCCAATTTGAGGAAATAACCTTCGGTGCAGGCAGCAAGGAGAAAAGACGCAGAGAAATATGGGGCTTTCTCTCTACAAATAATAAATATCCTCTCTATTTGCATGCACTGCACATCTTCTCAGTGTAACAATGCCAGGTCTTTGTACATCAAAGGAAAAAGTCCTTGGAAAACAATACATGGGGATGGAGGTGTCGGTGGGCCTTGTTGGTGAGGCATGTCAGGTTGTTTTCTAAGTATAGCAAGCAAAAAGAGAAATGATTATGCAATGAGCAGGGTAAATCTCTTCCTCCAAGCAGAGATGCAGAGAATGCTGCTGTCTGATAGATAAATGGGTCAAAGTGATGGCATTTCAAAACATTACAAGACAACATTACATTTTTTTATTCTCTCAGGATTTAAATGATTATTGAGTAGGGTAAAATATTGACATTAAAATTCATGAGACTTGATGAACTGTATTAGGTTTCAAGGCCATGTAAACTAGTTTAAACCATGTTATTAGTTCAAGATGGCATGTTGCATGAGGCAGTAATGAAATGCATTAAATTACTTATATTTACCATGTTTCAGTTGCAGGGTGGGTGTAGCTTTGATGGCACTTGTCTTTGGTGAATTGTATTCCCAAAGTACTTGCACAATACTGAACACAATGTAGTGAAAAAGCACATTACAGAGGAAAAGGCAATGAATAAATCTTTTTCAAATTAGCTTACCATGAATTACAATCAAGTATGATAAAAGATTTAATGGAAAGCCAGTTTCTGTGACAACAATGACAGTTTTGGAAACATACTGTCTCCAAAACTATCATTGTTGCCACAGAATCTGGCTTTCTGACACACTATCATCATACAACATTCTTTCACAAACCTCCCGCTGCCTCTCTTCTTTTAGGGGTTTGTGGACAAATGTTCATTTGAGAAATGGAAAACTGAAATACCCCAAGTTCAATGTTATGGAAAGGAACCACAGCACCACCTAGCCTAGTGTTGTATGAATTAAACACTATCAGATTACAAGTGAAACTTTATACTTGTTAAATTCTTCAAGTTATTAAGTTATTCAAAGAAGTAACCATACAGCATTATATTATCCAGACCATTAGCTTCAAATAATCAGGGCTTCATACAACATTGTGCTATACTGTGGCATTCAAAATAAGCAAACAGTTATTTTACTGTACAGATACACGTTCATCTAAACTACATATTGTATGAAGTACCAAGGGAAATATAACAAATAACCTGCAGCATACAGTATAGAAACTTGATATTACATTTAAGGAACCAGTCTGCTGACTAAGGAAACCTCTAAGGCGGACAGCCTCTCATGGCTCACAAAGGCACAATTGATCCAGTACAAGCACCTGGTTGGATACACCTGAGAAAATGCAACTTAAATTTGAAGCCTCTTTGGGCCTGCGATCATGCACCTCTTGCAAGCCAATATTGTTAACAGAAGCTCTGATACTCATATTCATATACGTACTCATATACAGACTTAGATATCGATATGATTATCTGCTGTGATTTATTTGGTATCTACATGCTTGTTTAACCATTAGCTTGGCATTGTGTAATGAAGGCCAACCACTGTGACTTAATTTCCACAAGGAGAGGGGCACATTTAACCCTCACAGCATGAGCAATCAGATGCAGTGCTTTCTCATAGCACTTGCTGCACAGGAAATCAGAATAATTGTCACAATAATTGTCACAATAGCATCACAGTGACATTTTAGTGGTCTGACTCCCTATCAAAAAGGAAACCTGCTTAAGGACTCCAAGAGCAATGACCTCTTAGGTGTCACTGGGTACAAAGACATGCCCTGTCCAAGTTGATTCATGTGCTGGCCACTCTGAGTCATGGCTAGTCCCCATCCAATTACTATTCCATAATATATCAAGGGAATCATGGGTATACTAAGGACAGTCACAAGTGACTTGAAGACACCTGTGGGTAATGGACAGTAGTGGCAGTTGGTTCGGATCACACTACAGATGTAATGATTCAGTTGAAAAGGCAGTGGAGGGAGGCCAGGTCGTCTGATAACTAGGTCAAAAACTAGTTGAGCTTGATCCTTCCCCAGCTTCTGTGGCTACATCTTGGCTTCAATTATTTCTTCTTTTTAATAGAAAGGCAGGAAAGGAAATCGTTTAAATGTGGTCATCAAATCAGTGCAATTTGAAACCTCTCTCTGCTAATGGGTTAAGACTATATCAAAAGTGAATTCATATTCATAAGAAAATCTAAATTGGAAATGATATCCTGGTTGTACCAGTCAGGGTAAACATGTCTGTGAAAATTGCATATGGATGGTTTTAAATATATGATATAATAAATATATCATTTTAAAGGTACAACTAGGGAGGAGTGTTATTGGCAACCTCTTAGGATAGTAGCCCTATTTCTTGACAGCTTGGTTTGCATGAAGTTTCCAAGTGACTAGGCTTCAGAAGTCCAAGGTCAATTAAGCATCATGGCCTAAATTTTTTATATTCAGTTCTATTTTGACAACAGCTCAGGGTGAGGATGTCAGTATCACCTACAGACTAACTATACTATAAGAAGCAAAGGTCTCATCCTCTCTCCATCAAGCATCAGAATGAACTGCCTTTTACTTTTCTCAACTTGCTCTCAAAGTGACACACTCTTACTAAGAGACCCTAGAGATGTCAAGTATTTCCATAACTTGCTTGTTGAGGCAAAACATAAATGGTTCAAAACTAAACCAGGCCACAGATTAATCGAAGGCAGTGTTTACAATGTGCATAGACTACATATTTTTTGCTGCAGTATGAATGGTGTTCTCTGCATGAAACCTGTCACCTCTATATCATTATGATAAGAACTGCATGCCAGTGGAGTCCCACTATGGTCATCAATGCATTCTGTTTCTCAGTGCTGGGCTTTAGTGAGCTTCCAAACTCCAGAACTGCTGTTGTACTGCTATGTAGTCTGGCAAACACAGGCAACTCTCCCACCCAAAGTCTATCTCAAGGGATGGTGAACTATTGGCCAGTTGTGCAATGGATGTATCTGTAATACTTCATGGATGAATACATGATCTCTTCAGCGCTTCACTCATTCCAAAATACCTCTCAGAAAAAATAAATAAATACATTATATTGACACTGCCAACGGCAAAAAATCCATCCCATGATAACCATATAAAAGATGTTACGGATGACTACATATTTTATAATATTTTGGCAGTCAAAATGCCAAACCTACTGGTAAGAGCTTGAGTGCACCGCAGAGGAAATGTGGCAAAGCAAGGGCACAAGGCAGAGAGAATAGACCTTACGGCCAGGCAGGATAGAGCTGCCAGTGCAAATTCAACCTAGAAGCAGGATTGGCCTTACAGTGACTGTTGGCATGTTTCCTATGTTGCAATGAATTCCATTAAAGACAATATTTTTGGTGGATGGTGTGGCTGATGCCAGCAATAAAAAATGAGTTTTGCAAGGGCTGTTCATTGGTATTAAAGCTAGATATGGGCAGGTAGGTAACCAGCCATCATGACAAATGTTTTTCTTGATCATTGTGTCTCATTAAAACTTAGTTAACAGCCTATAAAAATTAAATTCAAAAATAAAGTTAGCAGCTATGTCTAATGGTAGGCTATATCTAGATAACTCTAGCTATCCACAGAAGGAGGGAAGCAATATGCTCTTCTTCCTCCCACGTTCATAACAGGCCAGGAACAGTGCTGCCATACTGCCATTACTGCCCTATCTTGTTACTGTGATTAAAGGATTTTGTCTTTGTTTTATTGTTTCTTCCTGGATATAGACAATATCACCTTGCTGTGTACTCCCTCTGCCTGCAGTGCGTCTTACAAGATGAGAGTCTTTGTAAAGGAAACTAGCACATCTTCCCTGTGTGCATCATAAAGCTCAGATCCAAATGTTGAGGTAGATAGAGTCATGAAGGAAGTATGAAGCCAGAAAGCACACCAATAGAGAAGCACTACAAGCACTAGACAGATAATGACACATTATAGGCTGACATTTTTCTTTTTCTTCCTTTTTTTGTCTTCTTCTATTACCTCATTTTTCTGACTTCACTGACTTTCTCAACATGGACGGAGACTTCCATGTCACTGCAGGGCTTCGTAACCAATGTCTAGTGCTTCCATGGTGACTTGTGATCTACCTGCTTAAAGGACTTCACATATGTCACATATAGTCAATTTATGGTTACATGGGTCAAGTATCCTACTGTATATCCCCTATCCTACTGTGGACCTTTACCATAACCAAACTTAGCCTGCCAAATTTATCTAACAGCTATAGTATTACTAAAGACTACTAAAGTCTTAAATCTGGCCTCAAACACAAATTTGCTTGTAAGAGTTGAACAACTCTAATGTAATGTTTCTGTTTTGCTACTTGTGAATTTGAGAGTAGTTGAGTTATGTTTGTAACAGCACACTGTCTACATGAAAATGTTTTCTATATAAAAGTTGAATGGATTGAGAAAACCCTGGTGTGTCATGGCAGTCTCCTCCTGCTACACAGATATGATGGTTACCATATAATGTTGTCATGGAAACTGGATATTGAACTTGAACAGATAGTATGAGCTTCCCCTGGTGAAAATATAGTGACATGCAAAAATGTCCAATGTGAAATAGTATTAGTATCAATAGTGTTTTTCAAAAATTAGGAAATGAAAATACATGCCTGGCAGATAGGACTGATTGAACTTGTGGAACCATGCAGAAGCCAGCTATATCTGCATGCTGTACATGGTGATAAAAATACTTCTGCAGTTAGTAGGACCATGTAACATTTGCACTCTATTCCCAGTACTCACTAGCAATTTTTACTCACTCTAAGTAGATTGACCTCTGAGCATTGATTTTATTGTTACTTTCTCAAGCTATGTGACAGAGCTGTGGTATGTTGGAAAGCTGGCCCTCTGTGTTTCACACAGGCAGCTCATATTTATCATGCCAGTTCTATTTTCAAAATAATTTGATGAAACCCTTCTTTTCAGCTATTCTACCCGAGTGGTGTAATGTCTATTTGAAAGTATGAGACTATATAGGCTAGCCCTCACACATATACACATATACACATATATACACACATGCACACAGACTGTGCTGTATTATAAAAGCTATGACACTTTTGAGGTTGTGCTACATTGTCACTATGTTATTGCTTCAATAAAATGCTTCACCAACTAAATGGAGGAAGTACGACTTGAATGACTGTCCGCTTTTTTAACTTCAAATAATCATATCTATCATATCAAATGTTATGGGTATTTGGGCTACGCAAAACATGTTTTAACATGAATACTGCAGCCCATTTAGAAAGGGCTGTCTGTCTGTCTGCTTTGTTTGTTTGTTCATTGTTTGTTTGTTAATTTGTTTGATTTGTGTTTTTCATTGTGGTCTGAGGCTCTAAATTGCTTTTTGACATAAAGCAGACCACTGTGCAGCAGACCAGTGAAATGTGTTATTAGAACAGACTTTCAAGCCTGTTAGGTTTCATCGTGTTGCTTTGTGTTGTTCAAAAGGACACTATGATTTGATCTAAAACTAAGGTTACAGCGACGACGTTACAAAAAAGCAAGGACTTAATGAGACATTTTACCCCCAAAAACATCTAAAAACTAATTTGCCCCCACCTTAGCTGTAACTGATCGCCCCAGAGATATTTTCACTATAATTTTCAATTCATATAAAGGCTAAATTCTCAAAACTCAGTAAGCCACAAACAACACTGTTTAAGGTTCAGTGATGAGTGTGTGATGATGCACATCATGTTTCAGGTTGCTTTTTTCTTGAAGTACCCTTTTAATCTTAAACTCACTATAATATTATGACTTAATTCAAACATGTAAACTATTTCAGATGCCATGATTTTGGTGCTTAACACACTTGCCTCAAACTTATTCTTCAGAAACCTGGAATCACACTAATATGTGACACAGCATGTATTTGATGGCACTGTAAAAACAGAATATCATTGCTTAAGGCAAGGTGACAGGGATAATAATCTGACATCCTTTATGTTTAATATTTAAATCCCAGAGGTAAAGAAAGAAGGATGGTGGTGTCCTTGTTTCAAGCGCCCTTCCTACTCTATCAACCCAGTCCAGAGCAATCAGTCAATAGTAGAGAGCAATCAACAATCGCATCTCAAATTGTCCAATACGTCTATGACTGATGGCTCTAAAAAACATTTGGAAACAGAAAAATTAGAAGTTATAATGTTGTAAGTAATTTTGATAAGAAATCCCCTGCGATAATGACCCAAATTGTTTTGGGCTGTACTGATATATACACATTTGTCCTATTTACCAACCCCCATTGAATGCCATAGGCAACATTGTCCATCTCCATGACCTACATACACATATGTATTATCACCTTTGAGAATAGATTTCATTCATGCTTTGCTGTATGACTGTTTGATAAGCAATATAAATTAGGATTTCCTTAACAGCTGCATGAACACAGCATGTTTTGTTTGTGTACAGCAGTAAATCATTTTGTACATATTGTCTTCTTTTTAAACTGATGGTAATGTATGGTTTGATATTCTGTAGCAGGGCATTTGGGGAATTTGCAGGATAATATATGCATTTGTATTAAATAGGCATGCTTTACATATGACAGAGATTACCCTCGAGCTCTGCAGTATGCAGTTAAAAAGGGTGGAAAAGGTCACATAACTCAGGGGCAGAGTAAGTGCTGGTACCTGTAAATGTTGATTAATCCTTACAACTCTCAACAAATTTATTTATTTAATTAAGTATAATATTTTAAGTTTATTACCTTAACGATTTTGCCCAGCATTTACGTTTCTAGCCAATTTTAAGAAAGATGGCATTTGGCTTCTGAAGCAGTAATTGATTTATGTAATGTTGTTCCATGACATTTTGGTAATCTCTGTCTATATTGACTGAAATATCTTTGACATTCTGGTGTGAAGTTTTTTAAATGTCGCTTGGTGGGGTATGTTTTTACTTTGTTTTTGCTTGTAGAACTGAAAGTTGACCATATTTTCTATCAATCATTATATCATACATGCTATTAAACTAAGAACTTATAGCACTGGCAATGTACAAATGTGCTAGCCTCTCATTGTCAAAACCTCAGTATTAACAAACTCCATATAATGTAGTGTGGACCACATTCTGTAGCATCACTCAGTACAGTTCAGTGAGCATACAGTAAGTGCCTGTGCTCATAATTCAGCGAGCAAGATCTTGTGCAACAATCTAATTATATCTATATTCAAGAGGGATCTGAGTATTTCTCAGTGGGCTTCATGCAGCTGACTGTGTGTGCATAACTGTAGGCTTGATTAACAAATTGTTGTGTCAGCGCATAGTAAAGTGCTTCAAGGCCAGAGATTTTCTAACCTAAAGCAAGGTACTAAAAAGTACTAGAGATTACTGCTGATGAATTATCATTGACTTAATTCGATTTTTTCATAAAATTTTATGTAATTCTTTCAAAGTAGTTGGCAACCAACAGTTTAAGTCAAAGCAAATGCATTTGGCGCTAATCCTTCCATCTTAACCCACTGTCTATTAAGAGGACAAATTCTCTGGGTTATATATAAGATGACAGGTAAAACATTGCCATCGTTAAAGTATTATTAATCTTAGTGTCACTAGAGCTTCCTTGAGCTTCCTTGAGTTTCGTTGAAGTTACAGTCTGTCGAAACACTGAAATAATGGAGACAGTCCTGTATGGCTCAAATACTATGTGAAGCTGATATCTGATGTCTGAGGAGGTCTATGCAGGTTTTTTCATATCCTGAAGTACCCCATTTATTTCTCTGTAAAGATTATGGTTTAGTTGGTTGAAGAGCACCCTGAAATGACAAGGTAATAATACACAGTGGCTCCTGCAGTTCAAAAAGCCTATATTGCAAATCTATAATCATTTCAAACTCATTTCAATTACATTGTATATTCATTTTTGGTTTTAGTACTGTAAAGTCAACCAATTTAGAGAGAACATTTGTTTCACATAAAAACTCAACAAAAATACTATCAACAGTATACTTGGCACAGTAAGATAGCGAATGATGGGAACAGTTTGCAGAGGCATATAGATAAATGCTTGCTTGACTCTGTTATATATTTTCATAGAAGCCACTGAAGGTCAATATTTCTATATCTAATGAAGATTCCTAAAGCTACAGAAAATATGACCAATGCTACAAGCAAAAGGGCAACTCGTTAATCTATAGTGGCGGAGCAAACCAGATTCGAGAACTTAAAAGTCTTTCACAGGGATAGGCATAGACAATAGAATATGTCATATCATAAGGTCAGGTAGGTGCTTCATAAAAGTGTATTTTGATTATAATGGTCATGTAAATTAACGCTGAAATTACTGGAAACTGTCTATTGACAAGACTATTTTTTATAGAGCCCATAAAAGGGGGCAAAATGAGTGTTGCATTAAGAATTAATATCTGTAAACATACAAGCAACAGAGAAAGCTAGACTTCTGAAAAATGAGACCCTACTGTGAACAAACAATCAAGAAAGCTGTAAGACAAGCCAGTGACCTTCCTGACATCTATCATCTTGCTTTGTGTTTCTCAACTGTGCTCAAGTTTTATTTTAGTTATAGGTATCAGCATGGACACCATATCCAACCACAAAAGATCTTTATGAACATCCACTTTGTCTATTGGCATCATTGAAAAGATAAACTTCAACTTTAATCTGAAACTTTATTTTTCAGTCAAATGAATGCAAAGCTCTTGTATCCCCTTGTTGTTGTTGTGTTTTTTTTTGTTTTTTAAAAAAAACAAAAAAAAACACAACAACAACAAGGGGATACAAGAGCTTTGCATTCATTTGACTGA
>CABFOQ010036316.1:0-47980 GCA_900660455.1 Gephyroberyx darwinii
CTGCAGCAGGTGAAATGGCCCCTCTCGTTAGTGTAATGAGTGGTCAGAGCCTCGGTGTGTGTCGGGGACTGAAATTGGGCATGCCGCTCCAAGTGAAAGGCCAGATTACCTCGTTTGCAGGCCCATCCTGCATCGGGGTCACCCTCTCTCTGCCCTGAACACTGATATAGCATGTCGCATCATCGCTGCTCGCTATATGCTACCTTGTTTTCCGGGGACGGAGGGGGCACCGAGACGCCGTTACAGCCACAGCACTGCTAACGCTGGCTGCTCAGCCTCATTACCTTAACAATAGGACCATGCGAATGTGTTTTGCATCCACATGCATTTTAATCTGATGTACAGGATGTGTTTTTTTTTCTTCTTCTCACCGTGTATTTTGCCCTGCATATCACCCAGCAATGCTCTGTCAAAGAACATTCCAAACATTTACCGTATTCATAGCGAGATGTAGGCTTGTGGGTCACCTGCCGTATGGCCTCACCCAATTTCCTGAGCTGCTGTAGGTGTATAAGCATGAGCAAGAGCTGTACTGTGATTTGAGTATTACTTTAGATGAAAAGAGCCTTGTGGAAACACTTTCATTAGCCCAGCGCCGTGACCCAGGGTTAGCAGCTGAATAAGTAACTCTATTAATGATTTCGACAGCAGAAAACCCCTGACCCCTGATCACTTTCAATCTCAGAAAAGAAAAAAAATGGGGCTGGGGGAGGGGGCAAGACCTATTGGAGGGAGATAAAAAATACATGCTTTTTTTTTTTCCGTCCTCGGCCATGTGTGTGGGAGGGTTATTATTTGTGCCTTGCTGTGAGGGGGAGCAATGGGCATGCTGGGACTTTGACTCACGTATTCAGGTTTGAGCTTCTTGTCACTGCCTCTAATGGCCGTCTTCTCCAGCTTGTCAATAATGGGACCGATCATCTCCTCATCCTTCAGCCTCAGCTCCTCGTGGATGATCTCCATATCCCTCACCGGGTCCACTGTCCCCTCCACATGGATGATATCCTCATCCTCAAAGGCACCTGGAGCAACAGGACACACAGACACACAGCAGGCAGACAACCATAAGTCATAAGTATTCTGATATCAGTAACTATAACCCCCCTCACACACACACACACACACACACACACACACACCACCATCGCCATAGAATCAATGACATTGACTTTTTCATATCACATGTGTAACAGTGATTAGAGGTAGCCAACAATAATTACTTTTTACAGAAAATATTGGAAAAATGAACGCATCCACATGAAAAAGCACAGCAGGAGTCACAGGAAAGTCATAACAAATACAAAAAAAACGTTTCTATTCCACGTGTCAGCTCTGAAAGAAACTGACTTACAGTGTCGCGGCAAAATTCCTTCAACGAATGTGGATATTCATTTCTTTAAATGAAAAAAACCTCACTTCCTTGTCTTCCTTGTTTTTGCTCTATTATTCAGTGCAGCAAAACAGCTTTGTCCGTCTACGCCGAAGGTGTAAATCTCCCTGGAGTGGGGAGTGTTTGGTTCATGTATTTCCACCCCTTCTGTCTTAAAACTATTAGCCATTCATCAACATTAAGGCGCAAATACAAGAAATAAAAAACACTATGAGTATAATGTAGCTGAAAAATGGAACTGTAAGAGAATGGAGGACAATCTTCTCCTAATCAATTGCTTCGTAGCAATGGCTGTGCTGGTGATTAGATAATGAGGCACTAAAGCAGACCATTTAGCCAGCAGCAGCTCTTGGCCTCCTTCTGATTCTCCAGCAGGGCTCCCGGGTTAGGGAGGGGGGATGGGGGCGTGCATCTGTCACATAAGAGTGACAGCCTTTAACATTACCGGTGGCAATTGCAGCGGACCACTCTCCAGCATGTTTCTCCCATATTTCCTTCAGCCCATTTACAACCCATAAAGATTTGTTTATAGGTTGTTTCCTGTTATTAATATTCTGACAAAAGGTGGATTGAAACACCTTCCAGCTAAATGCACTGTGCAATGTGGATCAGGAATATAGCTACACGCCTTACACCTCGCAAGCTTTCTATTCTTGTGTTAAAGAATTAAAGCAATCTAACCAAAGGAGTGATGTGTGAGCGACGTTTCAGTTGTGGTTTTGTGCCGACATAATGAGAATGCCATCTCTCTCGCCAAGGAAGTGGATGTCAGGTGAATGACAACTCAGCCTTAAGTACCACCGCGTTGATGAACGCTATGTTTGGCATCGGCATGTTGGGGTTACTAAATGTTATCAGCAGTCTGTGTTGTAGTGCTGACACCCCTTTGAAAAGGACTGTTGACAGTTGAAGCCCTGTGAGAAAATAACGTCATCGGAATGATCCATGCTGCTTATCACCGGAGCTGTCACACCATCTCTCAACAAGTTCCAACGGTGATTCACGTTACAAATATTGATGATTCATGGCTGTGTGAAGTTGTCAGAATGGGCATACCTGAGTTTCACTGATTTTTTTTTTGTTGCAGATCTGGATCCCCTATAGAGTCGCCAGATCACTTGAAAACCTTTGACGAATTTTGTCGAGGCTGAGCGGCAAAGCCATCCCCAGCAGCTCCACTAATCAGATCACCATCCTGGTTGTCCATACAGCATCCACTGCCAGATCCATCCCTGAACAGTTCTGCCTGTGGGAGCTGTACATACGGCATGTCTAAATTGTCAGGGATACTAAAATTGGAAGCTAAGAACCAGGCTAAAACCCTTAATGGTCTTCTACACACACACACACCTTCATATTTAACCTTCTATATGCATGTACTGGGTTAAGAAGGGGCTACAGGGCTTGTGTAATCCTGCATCACTCACCAATCACATCTAAACATCGGAGCAATATCAACAACAACAAAATGACAGACACCCAAAATGAAACTTTACACTACTGGCCTATTACTCATGCAAGTCAACAGAAGCTGGAGACTTTTGTGCAAGCTGTCATCCTGTGTGTTGTGCTCATGGTGAAATGAACTTATCCAATTACTCTTTGCCTAATCAGGCTGTTTTGGTTCCTCTCCTCTTCCAGAGGTACTCCACAGTATAAACAGTTCACTTACGCCACACAGAAAGGGGCTAATCAGTGGAATTATTGTTTTGCTGCTCCAATTTACCAGCTCCCTGTTCAACACTGATTGGAATGAAAATTTGCTATTGTGTGTCTGCATGAACTCAGAAAATATAATGCAATGTAAATCATTTTGTTAGCTGCAAGAAAATACATACATTAGAAACGGTTATGATGTCCATTTTTGGGACATTGCGTTTCAAACAGAAGCTGTTTGTGAGTTCTTCTGTACAGTTTAGTACATTACACCATTGATGATTAGTATAAAACATTACCATTGGAAGGAATTATTAGCAAGGAATATACATCAGTTTACTAGAGGACCCCTTTCTAAAAGGTACAAACCACAGCCAAGGAAGGCACAAGGGATGGACATCATTTTGTAGCACATTGCTCACTGCAAGTAAGCAATCAAGTCTCTAACTCTTGTTATAAGTGCCTAATAACAAGCTGATAAATCAAAACATCAAAGAACCTTTCCAGGAGCTGGAGCTGTTGATCACTAGCCATTTAGTCATTTACTGACACTCTCCTCTGACTACTATATATTCCAAAGTAATTTGCTTTGATTAATTTCGCCTAATTTAACATTCACATCTACTTCACCACAGTCCCATTCAAGGTTTAGACCTGGGGTACAAATGCACGAGGAGAAAAAGAGAAGAAAAAAAATCGGAGGGGGAAATCTCCACAATTAGTCCTTTAACGACAGGGTCTGGGCAGGTCTCTGTGAAGACAGCTCTTATGAGGCTGCGGCGCCACACAAAGCCACATGCAAGACTGTAAAAAAAAAAGAAAGAGGAAAGAGGGTGGAAAGCCCTGGTTTCAGGAGTCAAGTCTATCTCACAATTAAATTTTTACTACTTCATTTCAAATACTGTGTATTTTGAAGAGACCATTAACAGGTGTGCCTTTATTTACAGAACAAAAGACGTAATCTTTAGGGGCTGAGTGGCTGCCAGTGGCCTGACCAGAGGTCTGGCTAAGCTCTATCTCAACAGTCTGCATAGTGCACGGGGAACACCGGGCCAGCAGGCTCTCACTTCCGCCTTTTCCTCTGAAAACATAACTCACTGGCTTGGCCACTTATACATGAACAATATTTTGACAGGAACAATTTAATTTGAAATGGATTTTCTTTGGCCTGGTTAATGTTTTTAAATTCAAATGACATATCCCTCATCATGTTCACAATTACATTTTTTTTTATACCTCAACTTACATGATATGACACAGATAACAGCATTCGACAAAACATACTAATAACTGTTTTTGATTGGCTGTCTGTATGCAGTTTGTTCAAGTTTAACAGTTGAAAACACTGAGCTAGCATGAGCTCATGGGTACAAAAACAAGGAAGTCATCTGAGTCAAGGCAAGATCAATACTGATCAAGCTGCTTCCTCTGATGTTGCTACCTGGAGGATATGTGGTCAACATAATTCAGTTAAATTACAGTATTCATTGCCTTCTAACTTCCTGTGCGTGTTTTCACTTGCAAGATGGGTAAGAGCACATCTAAAGAACGTGCATTCCTCGCGCTGCATTTAAAATGCTCATGCAAATGTACTACCGCAATTCTCCTGGTATTCAGAGCAGTAAAAGCTATTTTATGAGTCTGTCAGGAAAAGCACATTATGGATGTCTTCCCAGCATAGAAAAACAACTGACAAGAGAATTTATGTTTATTCAGGAAATATCTTTTTGACATTCTTTTTAACATACATGAATTTGCCACCAATTTGCAGCAGGCTGCCTCCTGTAACAGAGTTTGTAGCATATTCAGCCTTGTTTCTCTGTGTATTTCAATTATGGCAAACACATTTGCTGCTAAAAAGCAGTTTGACACCAGAAAATGGTGGGTTTGTGTCCTTCGGAGATACACTCATGTTTTCTACATGATCCCATCTTTCAAAATAGATTATAGTGAAATGACAGCGCTCCATGTTATGAATATCAGTACCTCACAAGGTGTCTCCAATTCCTGTGTAATCTACTGTCAACTGCAATGTCTCAGACCAAACTGAGTATTAAATGTGCATCTTTCAGAAATATTTTGATATCATTGAATGGAAAACTACAGAGCCAACTCCATGCGGATGAAAGTCTTTCTGACTGGCCTGATCTATATGCAATTGAAAAGTGAATGCACAGGGATGGCTGCAGTTTTCATTAACTCTGATAGAAAACAACGGGTTTCATTCCTTTATCATTAGCTTAACCTTGTGTCATGTCATTTATTTTGCCAAACCAGGGAGTATGAGAGTGTCTTGATTGAAAGGAACCATCATATGCACACCACTGTTGTCCCACATCATTCCAGGAACAAACCTTTTTAGATCCTTAACTACTATAGTGCTGCTGATTGCACAGGCACCAGCAATTTCCTAACCAACCGCCACCTGAACAATGATGTGTTCAGCTTTCAGGCCCTCCAGCCTTTCAAAGGTGAATCATTTCACAGTTTGGAACGAGATCTCCATAGCAACTCCTCTTTGAGGGGTTTAGAATCACCATCCAATAATTCTATGATCATCGGGCCTTGCCATTCCCAATGGTTCTTTTCACCGCGGACAGGGAAGGGGGGCATGAGGAGGAAGCAGAAAAATTCTACAGTCTATTTCAAGCAATTCATCTTGCAGCCCCATTAGAATTCAAAATATTTCGACCTTCAATCACTGAGCATGTTATCTGGAGCTGTCGTGATCTCCAGTCAAGATGGGTAGACATTTTACTCTAATCACCCACGATGAGTGGAGGCTGACAAAAACTCTTCATTCTCGCTGAATCAAAATGCTCATTTAAACGCTGTGACAGCATCTCAGCGCAGCCCACAAACATACAAGGGAGGGATTTACCCTGCTAGCAGCACAGCTAAATTATCTGAATTTGTTCTGTATCGCAAGAAAATAGCATAGCTGTTTAAAACAATGTTTAATCTAATGAAACACATTAGATTAGAGATGTTGTAAATATCAAAAAATGACTTTGTGGGAAATAGTCTTAAATTTTGTGTATGTGTGTGTATATGTTTTATTATCATATGAGAAAAGGTTTTGTGATGACATTACAAATATATTAAGTAAATGGAAAAGTGAGAACCCTGTCAACACTAAATACTTTTAGCCACAAAATGTTTGAAGTATGAGCACTGTTATCTTAGGTGTGATATATTAGATGGGTGCATGTTAGATATATATTTATTTTTTCCATCTTTGGTAGCCATTTTTACTTTTTGTCACAGCTTTACATTTACTACCAATATATAAGCTTCTGCAGGCCGATGCTACTTGTAAACTTATAACATCTTTTGTCAAGTGGTTAACTGCTTCACTGATCCGTTTGTTGGATTGAATTCAAACATTTCTTTTTTTTTTTCGGACGACAAGCATCTTGAAACTTGAAAAATCCCTAATGGATTTTCAGCAAAATATAAATTCCTTTCCGATGTGTACTAATGGTTGCAACACAGCAATCGATTTAGCAACTGCATTGCTAACTCATTCGCTCATTGCCTGATTTGTTCAGACAGTCACACACATGGCAGTCACTGGGCGTGTTGGACTACTTTGAATGTTCGACAGCCAACAAGCTTGAGAATTTGTGAGTTAGTGAGTGATTACGACTAGTTTCTGGAGAGCAGCCATTACTGGCGTGACTGGCAAGGCAGGTAGGCCATAAATTGTCTTTGTCTGAACATCCAATCCAGTCTGCTCACTGCTCTCAACGCCCATAGCTAAGCAACCAGTTTGATTTGTTCAATGCAAGCGATTAAGTAGGGTTTGTCTGAATGATACAGCAACCAAATACAATGTGATGTCCGATCTGATTCAGCAACTTAGACAACCAACTCTTTCGCCAAATGATCCATTTGTTCAGATAGACATGATTCACATGTACGTCACTGGCGCTTTGGAGTACTTTGAAGATTGAAAAGTTTGAGAGGAGAGTGATTAGGACCAGTCCCTGGAGAGGCACATGCCTTCTTGTCTAATGGTGTTGTTGATTGCAATTTTGATTTGATCGTGTTTTGGAGTTTAATCGAATCACTCAAAAAAAAAAAAAAAAACAGTCTGCATGATGCTGCATAGCTTAAAACTACTGAATGTAAATGGGAAACATTTGAACTAATACTGCTGAAAATGTCCGTTATGTTTACATTCAGTGAGTTTTTCCTGAAAGAGTTGTGAGAACAGGACAGTGCTCTTAGATATTGATTGAAACGAACCATTGCCAAGAGAAAATCAGATGAACATGAATTCTGATTTACAACATATTCATGACATCTGAGCAGGAGCTTCATTACAGCTACATTGCACAATCATGGATACTGATTCAGGCTTCCTCAGGGGTTCATGTAATATGTATCTCATGTGCCATAGACAGTCAATTTATTTAGCAATTCTTTTCCAAATAAAAGCCCTCCTGGCAATTGACATATTTAACTGATGAACATGTCTTGGGGCTAGCCATGACATGTTTTATGAAGGTGTTTTCCAGATTTTCAAGTCCAGTGTGCTCTGGACTTCAACCAAATAGCTACTGCTAGCTCACTGGCTACTGGTTTGCTAGCTGTTAATTACCCTAGCTGCTGTTAGTACCAAAGCTAGCTACATTGCTTGGACATGACTAAAGGAGTAACAACAATTTTGTAACAGACTAATAGAAATCCGTACAACATTCCAACATTTTATGCTACTGAAGCAAAATCTCTTGGAAAACAGTACTATTATTAGCAGTGCTGACCAGAGAGCAATACTGTATTACTGTTGCTGTAGAGGCAGACACTCCATAGGCTACTGAATGCTAACACTTACTATTGCTGTGTGGCTGTCCCATGATGCCACTCAGTGCTCTAAATAACTAGACACCACAACATCTCCTCTGCTCTATGGGTAGGACTTCATGAAATAGATCACCAATATTCACTTAAATGCTATTGCACTGTATATTACTGTTACTTCTGAGCACGGGAAGACATTTCTATTTCCACTAAAGGTGTTGGAAGAGATGTAGAAAGAGTAGTACCCAACACATGGCCAGGAACGCAGTGCCAAAGGCATGAAAATTAGACTGAGAAAAGAGTGTAGGCCAAGAATAACAGCTACTTTCCAGCTGGCTGACCGCAACCACAGCCAGTCCTATAAGATTAAAAGTGCACACAGTGTCTTAAGACTGGATTCTTACTGAGTGTCCTGCAACTGTGAATACATCCGCGGTAGAAACGAACCACAGGTTTCCTACAGAGATGCAGGATGCTCTGCGAGCATTCATACATCTAATTGCTAGAAACCAAACATCTGGGACTAAGGCCAGGTGAGCTGGCAGGGCCGCTAGCTGGGAACAGAAGAGTAGATGAAGTAGAACATGTCTGTGTCTTGTCTCAGTCAGCGAGGATCCACTCGCGTTCCAGTCACTACAGAAGCACTGGGAACGCTTACCATGCAAACCATTCCCGTATGAGATCAGGGAACACCAGGCATCCAATAGAATCAGCTTTCAGGTTGCCATAATGTGCCTTAATAGTTTTTGGAAGGTTTTGTTGAAAGCAAATCCACTGTTTACACAGGCTTCTTAAAGCCATTAGGGGTTGAAAAATATTCATAAAATGTGTGCTACTGGGGGAGTTTAGCGACTAAGTCTGCTCGACTTCAAAGTGCAGACATCAAGAAGAAAATGCAGTTAGACCACTGCCTGGCATCAATGCGCCTCCAGCAGAAAAAGTTGAATCCTTAGAAATATCAATATCAGACACTGTGTGGGAACATATTCCACCTGCAAGCCTTTGTATAACTTTGTAACTGTTCATTTTTCTCAGTTTACTCCACTTCTAAACGAAGAACTGGAGCCCAATAGGGAATCAAACAATTTAGAAAGCTTGGGAGAGGAGGGGGGGTGACACAACAAATTTCCCAGGCCGAATTTGAAGCCTGGGTGTTGCCCTTAGCCAACTGGAGCCACCAGGACGCCCCAGCTTTGCATTATTAAGAAAAAACGTTTCATGTCAGTTGTGAATTAATCATGTTCAGGGCAGAAACTTGGAGCTGATTTCTAAGGTTTCACAAGCCTTCCACATTTCATTTCACCAGGATCAAGTCAACCGCATGTCTGCTCAGTTTGTCAAAAGGCCCAAGCACCAACTGACTGCACTGAGCTCTCTAACACTGAGCATCCTCGCACAGCACGTTTTCAAGCTCTGCTGCTAATTCCCAGACACAAACATACCACTCCAGACGCGAAAAAGTGTGATCCCGCACCACCATATAATCAAGCAATATAAAAGAAGTGCCTTGAACATTGCAGTCTGCCTGACACCAGATGAAACATTTCTATAATTACAAAACAAAACCAGCTATGTTTAATGGTTAACTTGTGAAACATACCACGCGGTCTCCGAGGAATCCACCAGAGGGAAAACAATGGAATGTCAAAACAGATAGTTGTGAACTCACAGAAGAGGCTTTCGATCATCTTATTTCCGATGGATGTGGATGTTTGTCTTTTTTGTAGGAGCCGAAACAAAAGAGTTGGTTTTGGGTGAGGATCTGGTGTATACATTTGGTCCATATAAAAATAACTGTGGGTTTTTTTAAGTGCGCACATAATATCTTGAGGCAAAAAATGTCCCATGTCACTGGTGTAAATATCTGGGCAAGTACATAGTGCAGGCTAAATACATCCCTATGATGATAACTGTCATGGGTACATAAATCGCATGGCATAACAGAAAATGATTAATCTCGCTGCAATGTAAAATATGAAAAACAATGAATGAAGCATGAAACTATCAATATGAAAAATGATGTGTGAAGGGGTGATGCTTAAGCTAAATACAGATGGTCCTGTTTGTGGACATTTCACACTGTGGCAAAGGTCCAGCTGGACTGAAAGTGAATAAAAAAAATAAAAAAAAATAAAATAAAAAATGAATGACTAACATTGTCACTGCTTAAACCCGATGCATCTCACCTGATGTGTCTTTTGCCTCCTCTGTAAATCATTACCGACTCTGAATTACAGTGGGTGGTCCTCCAGCTGATCACAAACTACAGAGTCACCATGCAGAGTGTCACAAGCAGTCTGTTGAAAGGCTAATGGAAAATTGTGTTGGAACAGAAATAACACACTTATACTGTCCACCACGTAATCCCTTGCTGAGGCGACCTGGGAACAATATGGGGAAATTGTCTGCATTTTAACCCTTTCTATTTGGCCCCTCTTTGCCTGCCACTACCGACTCACTAATCAGAGCTCTTTTCACATAATGGCAAAGTCAATAACAGCATACAATCAGTAAACAAATTCTGCTCTTTTTAAAAAGAGCCTCTGCCTCCATTTGAGTCGGTGCAATTTAAATTATTCTACCGTGTAACACTTTAATTGTGTAAGACAAAGACGATGTCAGGGGCACAAAGGAACTTGAGGCAGAGAGAGAGCTACAAGTAATTTGAAGGCTGCCATACTGAGTGAGAGGTATTTTGCTGGGAATAATTTGCTGAGCTAATCACATCTGTATATTCACAGAGTAGAAAAGGCAGTCTTTCTGCAAGATAAAACCCTCAGAACATACAGTAGAAATGTTCAAAATATACTGGGCATAACAGAATTTATCTTTTCCAAACTGAAAAGCTGCCAGGAAGGAGACCTCCATTCTTAGAACATGTTTGGTAATAACCTACTTAGCTTTGTTGCACCCAAATTTAATCAAATGTGGCATTTGGAATCAAATTACAATAGTAGGTGATGTCAGTGCTTAACAGTGTAGTTTTATTTCCAAACCTCAGAATATGCTACTGAATGTGTAAAGCCCCAACCAGGCACAGACCCTTTCACTCCCTACTACTGTGATTCTAATTCAGGGAGCCTCCCATTAGGAATGTGAGGTTTGGTCCGCCTTCATTATTCCTGACTGTTATGTTGATCTAGGCACCCCACCTCACAAGAAGCCCCACTAGCACAACTGAGGCCTCTGCTTTCAAAAAGCCAGTGCAGAGGCTATTGAGTAAGACCGAATGTTGTCGATGCAATTGCTTTCAACGGAGTCTAGACCGTATAGATGCAATTGCATGGTCCAAATACAATTTTCTTGTTATTTGTTGGCGGTTTGGTATTCCTGAGAGGGGAAAGCAATCCCACAAACCTATGAGAGGGACTCACGTGTCATGTGGAAGATGCTGTCACAGGCGCTGATGTGGGACAGGAAGGCGTTTCCCAAGCCTTGGCCGGCATGAGCACCTTTCACTAGGCCGGCAATGTCCACAACATTGAGGAATGCTGGGATTTTGCTGCAAGTAAGTATGAGAAAGGGCATTAAACATTATCAGTTAAAAGATGCATTATGTTGAATCTATTCGTCAACAACCAATAACTCTCTGGAATACATGTTTAATATATTCCAGTGTAATGTTATAGGTACAAGGGGCTCAGATACTAAATTTGTGCTGGAGTGCCTCACATTGCTCTTTGAAAAGTTTTAGCTGAGTCTTTATGACTCCATTTCATAAACTGAAAGGTTCAGTGCTATTACATACACCAATATTTGTCAGTCCAAGAGAGAAATCTCACTAGTGATTTATCAGCATAGCACAACAAATCTGAATTGCTTTAACTGCTTCCATTATAGGATATGTGATAACTGGTGACTGAAGGGTCCAATGCCGCAGCTTTTTCTTTACCAAAACTCTTGGAAAGCAGCAATCACACATCATATACAAGGACTGGCAGCTACATGTCAACAACATTGTTATATCCTTTCACATTCCTATAGTGTGCAGTTGGTACATGGCCTTCAGAGACTACAAATCTGAAGTGTGAATAATATGTGAATGGTGCGACCCCATACCTGGCAGGCTTGTGGAATTGGCAGAGGAAATCATAGCGTTCATCGGGAATGGGCACTCTGCTTTCATTTGGGTCAATGGTGCAGAAGGGGAAATTTTCAGCTGCAGCTTGACTCTTTGTCAGCACGTTGAAAAAGGTTGACTTCCTGAAAATAAAAACAGCAGCGAGGTCAAGCCATCCAAAAGTGCTGTGTGCTGATGGTTGGGGAGTATGGTGTTGGATATTCCAAAGACCTTGGTGAATTATGCTAGATTTGACAAGAAGGGCATTCTAATATATTGAATATTTGATCTCTCAAATCAAAAAGATTCTGGACTGTAAAATTACTAAACCCAATCACAAGGTCAGATAATCCCATAATAGATCAATTGTACTCGGAATCGAGGGGCAAATTACATTTCTGATAGATCTTAGCTGTTGAACGGGATCAGCCAAATGCAGCCCCATGTTGTGCTCACGGGGAGATTTATTTTCTCTGCCACAAGCAGCTCAAGGGTACTTCAAGATCTAGAGACAACAGAATGAATCTAAGTGTAATAATGGCATGGCAGTTAACTATAATCCAGGACTTTCCATCTTTATCCCCTCGCCCGATGCTCCACATTTAAATGATTATATGGCAAAAACCTACAGGGCTGAAATTGCTCAAGAAAGAGGTGCATGCATTAATTCCTTAAATAAAACAGGATTGTTTCTCTAAGATGCTTGAAGGTTTTTCTTGGGTCACCTTCAGGAACAAAAAGGAAAAAAAGAAAATCAATCTATATGAACACTACCGCCGCCAACAGGTGGTCTAAGAAAATGTACATTTTATCTATAAACAGCACTGAAATAAGGATAATAATTATTATGTAATTACTATGTAACTATCCAGTGATATGTTGCGGTAGATGAATACATAACTGGTCACATGATATGTCTTTAAGAGTTTGAAGAAGACATGAAATTATGACAGGCTGACTGGTAATCATGGTCATGTTGGACTGGTGTTTCTCCTCTGGTGGCTCATGCAACCCTTTTACAGTGTGGCAGATGTGTACCCATAAAACATCCTAAATAAATCATATGTTTAGGTCATAGATGCTAGCACTAGACCCTTGACAATTTCAGGACCCTTATGAACCTCCTCATATATTTGATATTGTTGGAAAGACACTCTTATCTTATTTAAGTCATACATAAATGGAAACAGATCCCTGTTAATCCTGCTCTACTGTCTTGCCTTTTTTCTCCCAATCTCATCCTAGACCCATGGGCCTCGGGTTTACTATGAGGAACATTATAAACAAAAATACCCATCTGGGGGATAATTCAGGGCCCTACTCTTTCACTTAAGGTCTACGTGAACAATGTAGTCACACGTTAAGGAGATACATTTGGACCTGGAAGTTTATGACAACGCTTTTATCAAGTTTTCATCTTTAAAATTTAAGTAACTGTCACAAATATTTGACTAGTCTGTGCATTTCATTTCAGATTTCACAACTGCATGGGCATGGTCTGGTTTGGGTCTGAAAACCTTTTTACGAACCACTGCACCAGGTATTGAGATCTGAAGTTAATACTCATGGATGTTTAAATAAAGAAAATAAAGTGGGTCTGCATATTTGATACTTACAAACATGTTAGTCACCTTATTCAGCAAAAATGCAGAATTGCAGTATCTTAAAGACAACTACTTTCATGATGAGCAAAGCCACCTTGTTATAACTGATTCATAAGGAAATTATAGTTAGCTAGTTAGCTAGTTAGCTAGCTAGTTAGCTAGTTAGCTAGCTAGCTAGCGTGACTCAAACTCTTCTTCACTTGATGATGTAACCATCTTGGTTACCTTCATGCTAGCCAGCTATTTCAGTTTTCTGTTTTATATTTTTAATAGATAGTTAAATTGTTTTCCAGAACCCACATCTACATGCTCCGTATAGATAAACAGCTGGAAAAATGTAGCTAGATAGAATATATATGGCAGGATTTTGTTGGAAGATGGTTTGCATGTTAGCAATCTAATTGACTCACATTTCCTCCCATTTTTGCATCACTACATTTCCTGTCATTCTCAGTGATCAGAATACTGCAGCCACATTATATTTGGAGGGTATACGCTAAACATCATAATGACAAAATAAACCATAATATGGCCCTTATTCAAAGTAGTTAATGAAGTTGAAGTTAATGTTATTTACCTGATGTTTCTAAAACCTTATATATATTACATACACACTGGGTGAGACACACTAAAACTCTTTAATGATTTTCATGAAATAGACTGACCAGATGAAACTAGGTGAAAGTTATGTTCCCTTATTGATTTCACCCATTAAATCCACTTCAGTCCATCTGGGTGAATTGGAGGAGATAGATTTAAGCCTTGAGACAATTAAGCCATAGATTATGTTTGTGTGCCAATCAGGGGGTGAATGGACAAGACAAAACCTTTACATGCTTTAGAATGGGGGGATGGCAGTCAATGCCAAATGTGTCTGAAGAACGGTCAGTCACACCCGGCCAACAGCAGGCTAGTATTTGAAAGCTGAGGGAGGTTGACATCTTGCACTTGGGAAGAAATGTGGTACAGCAGCTCACAACGTTACAGATTCCACTATTGTGCCCTTACAACACCTCAGGGTCCCTTCGGTCCTCTGCGCAGGGCTTCTTGGTGGTCCTGAGGTCCACGCTAAAATCAAAAGGTGATTGTGCCTTCAAAGTCTTGGCTCCCGCCTGAGTCGGCTCTCTGCTTTATAAAACGCCTCAAAACCCCAAAAATCAGTACACAAGAGTGTTTTCTTGATTTTCGTGTTGATCATTATGTTTTGTGTTGATTGAACTGATAACTTGATTTTTGGTTGTTGATGATGTGTAATTTGCACTTTGAGGCACATTCCAGTTTCCAGAGAGGTGCTATACAAATAAAATTGTACTTACTTACTTCTTTCACCCATAACAAGAAAGAAACAAGAGAAACAAGAAAATGTGGTTGCAGTGGGCTAAGACATGAAAACACTGGACAGTGGAAGATTGGATGTTGATCAGCCCCCAAACCTGGCAAAACAACTACTGACACATGTTATATGTGAACAAGTCTTTTCTAGGAAATTGATATATGTAGTGCAGTTTCCCCGTTCTCAATATTCAATTTCTGACTAAGTGGAATGAATAAAGTTTAACAAGAAGTGAAAATGTCCCTTGAGCCCAAGAAGGCCCCAAGCTGGATAGCGACTGGCTGGTATTGGAGAGTGTTGCCCTCAGCCAGTCTCAAGTGTATCTGAAATTGTCTTGCCCCCGTCTTCACTCCATCAATATCTGCTGCTTCAATTTCATTGATTATGATACAGTTCCTTGATAAGCGGTAGACATCGCGGGCCTCGTCTGTCTCTCAGAAGATCACTACGTGCACGGTTTTCTGGTCTCTCTCCTTTCAAACTTTTCCAGGCAGCTTGAAAACATCTTTTTCACAAAACTCTTTTTTTGTAGGGTGCAGGCTGTCAGTTGACCGGTGGACGACCTCTCACTACTGTAGGTCTTCTTGTAGCTTCAAGTGGGCTGCGTTCCAAATGCTGGAAACTCATGTAGGGTCTGCCCTGTGATTAAGCCCAGCCACTGATGGAGTTAAAGGTCTTGGCCGGAGCTGACAGGTGGATTTGTCTGACACACAGACAGTGTGTCAGCCTCTTAGCACTGTCATACCACTAGAATATGGCTCCAACACCGATCAAGTTGTCTGCCTTACAAATAAAAAAAAGTCATGCTATGAAACAAGTCACTCTTTGACACCGTCTCCAGTCACTTTAAAACACCGCACTCAACCGGTCACGCCTCTGTTTACAATTGATTCAATTACAATTCCTTGAACCCGACAGACGAACCTGGAAGTAGTTGTTTTTAAAGTAAGCACTATTGTTTTGTAATCTTAGCACTAGTTGCTCAATGTGAATTTTTTACATAAATCCTCAAATGCACCTTTACCTTTTGCATAATAGATAAAAATAAAACTCATTGGACTTTGACAAGCACACCTTTAGCTCACTGTCCTGCTGAATCCCACAATTCCTGTATATTCCTGTATATTCCTATATGTGTGGTGACAAAGGTTACATTAAAGTTACAACCAGCCTTGCCCATTTCAGCCTCTGTTTTGATACTCCAATCGTATTGCTTTAGAAACATAAGAGGGAGATGTGAACCTTATACTTAAAATGAGATATCTTACTTTTCTTTAACTCACAATATAATCCAGTTATTGCTCTTACCAAATTGCCATGCATCTGAAAATGTAAGAACAGCATGCTCAATCGCTAAACCTAATGCTATTTAATGCAGGAGTCGTTATCTCCAGTGGACACATTGCTAAGCTGAAAGTTGTGTTTGGTAAAACATGTAAGTGAATTTTACACAATTTCCTTGAAAATAAAAAGTGCTTTGATGGTGAAACATATATGCAATCTAATGTTTTTGGAATGTACAAGAGGATTATGGGAATCTATTTTATGTTTATTTCTGTAATCACTGGGCATTGTAGAGTGGCAGAAAGAATATTCATAGATTCATTTTGGCTTCTTTATCATTTTATAGGTCTTATTCAGATGCAGATGAACACAATTATAGATGCCTGTAATATGTTCCATAGAATTAAACAACTAGTCCTTTCACTAAATGGGTTGAATGAGGGCATAATGCTGCCATATAGGACAAAATGTGATAGGCATCAATAAAGTGCCTATTAGGAGAGATATCACTAAAAAGATACTGGAACGTAATCAGAATTCTCAAGCATCCGGTCATCTATATAGTAAAAGTTAAAAAAAAATAATAATAAAATTAAAAAAACGTACATAGTAAACTCAGTGGTTTCGACTAAATTTAAATTGATATCATTCAAAAAATTTGAAGTCTAAGATTTACCCGCAACTTTTTAGCATGAACTTTCCAGAGTTCACAGTGCAGATCACATGAGCTCACATCTCTGATAGCACCCTATACACACAGTGAAATTCACAGTAGAGAGCCACACCACATGGAGCTGTGCATAGTTTTACTCGGGTAATGTGCTCTCTAGACATGACCTTTAAACCCCTGACAGATCCAGCAATCACCAATCCTTAACATGTATGCTATATCTTCTGAAATAAAGTAGTGATGTTTGCTAGACTTCAGTATTTCTTTTTTTTGAAGAAGAGTGGGTAGGGGACAGAGTTTTGTTCCTAGGCTAGTGGGGGTACACGTGGTTCCAGAGACTCCAGTACTGCTGGGCACACTTAACTACTGTATAAAAAAAGACACATGGGGCAGGATTTGTGACCCTGTAGTTCCAGCGTACGTCTTAAAACATGAATCACACTGAATCACTGGACAATTGCATAACTCCTGTCTAATCCCAAATGGAGACTGTAGTCCCCAACATCATTTCTAAATGTCTTCAGTCGTGCATTCTGCTGCTGTGCACGGTTTACATTTTGCCTTAACTAACTTGTATTTTTGTTATCACGGAAGGCAGATATAGTGCAGCAGTGTACAGAGCACATGTTGGTGCATGCAATTCACGGAGAGACGCACGCACTATCTTTGCAAATCAAAACCCTTTTTACTTACCCTACATTGGGCAGACCGACAATTCCTATTTTCAATGAGGTGCCAAACCTTCCAATCAGCGGCGGTGGCTTTGGTCCATCACCTCCCTTTCCCTAATAAAGACAATGTTGTCTGTAGTGAGTAAGAGCACTTGCCATTACGTAACCTACAATACATGCTCATCTTTGAACGGAGGCATTCCTCACAAAACACACCTTCTTTGGAGCCATTTGTCTCACTTAGTTTTAAACTGACTACCGAAACAGCTCACCACCCCGGTGCAAAAAAATCATATATTGAAAGAAAGGAGTCCAGAAATGTATCCTGTCGAATGCACTTCAACTGGCTCACTCCCCTCTCTCAAAATAGAGCATGCAGTTTCTGGAAATGAAAGTTGACACTGTTGGCCGGCAAGCTGACTTGTATTTCTAAATATAGCAAACGTGTGTTAATAGTACTGATGGAAGTTGATCACCTGCTGCAAGCTCAATCTTACATAGGACTGATAGTTGGAAAGTTGGTATTGAAATAGTAGTTCATCTTTATTGGAGTCTTGATTATGTTGTCAACAACTGCTGGCTTTCTATTAACATTTGAATCTTCTTTCCTGACAATCCTCTAACCAAAATGCATCTGCGCTTAGGATATCCGTGAAACACTTGCATCTCTATGCTGACAGGTCATATCAATTTTACCATCCCTTTGCTTTGTAGCTATGGTCTTCCCACAGTAATAATCCCCCATGCAGAGCAGATTTTATTTCACACTGCATATGAATGTATGTCATTTCGATTCCCTTGTGTCTGTCTATCTACAATTGAATAAACAATGATCTAGCAAAGTAGCAGCTACTGCAGAGCCCTACTGAGAAATAAGGGTGAATGTAAACTCACAGCTGACATGCAAACATTGCCATTTTATGCCCAGAAAAAAATACAAAAAGGGAACAAAAAGAAAAAAGACATGTCATATGTATAAGACGTATTACAATATTTTTTATCATAAAAAGGGCTGCCAAAACATTGCAGGAAAATCAAAGTTTCCTCAGATAAGGCATCTGGATAACAGCTTAATGTGTTTGTGCCCAGTTTTCTCCATTCACTGATGCATTGTGATACAATGCAGCTTGCTTATCAGACAACAATGTGCACTGCAGCTCCAGAGAATGAAAGTATGACATCCTTGCACTAATAGTTTCCCCCAACCCCCTTTGAGAGAAACAGGTGTAGCCACATCCCATGAGCATAGGAAATTACAACAATTAGCTAAATGCCCTCAAATAAACTTCCCTTGAGAAATACAAATAAAGTACACGGGACACAACCAGAAACCATTCCCCAATCCAGCACCCTGTCTGGTTTAACATGCAGAAAATGAGGCTCTAATAATCTGGATTTGAAGCAAGTAGGGGTGCCTTTGTAGCAAGAATTCAAATGAATAGGTCTGAATTAATCATTTATCTTTTGTGCTTAACGCCTTGATGGATGTACCGTCACTTAGACTCATCACAATAGATGCAGAGCGTTTTGTTCTACCAAATAAATCATTCCCATTGTTTAAGGTACATTGATCAATCTAATGGCTTGTAATAGGCTCCTAATTGCCACAGAAAGGTGCTCACGAATGGAGTCCAGAATTAGAGATTCAACTCAAAATTCCCACTTGAATGACAAGGCGAAATCACATCCTTCCCTGTGGCCCCTGCTAAACAGTCAACGAGAAATCACTATTGTTTTATAATTCCAAGATAATCTTAATATTCGGAATAACTGGAATTCCAAATAAATGGACGTGTGTAAAATGCCACATATTTCTTGAAGTAAAAAAGAGCCTGTGATTTCTAGAAAAGATTATCTGTTAAGACTTCCAGTCGTCATGATTTCAGTGTCTAAACCGTCTGTCACACTGCTCAGTATATTAACTGAATGGTATAACAATAAGGGCATATGCATCACGGACAGTAGGCTATAATATTATAAGACTATTCTTTGTTAATGTAAAATAAAACCCGTGAAAGCATGCTTTTAAAAAAACTAATTAATGAACATAATTAAAGGGTACGCTATTGTCCGTTTTAAAATGTGCAAATATAATGACAAAAATGCCCTTTCATGTTGCATTCATTTTCATTAACGGTCAAATTATTTTCACTTCATTGGCAACAATCAACTTTGTTTATGCAGAATAGACATTTAATACTGTTAATAGCACTCCCCCAAATTGCCATGATTGCAAAAATGATTCAATTTTCTTGGCAGCGTTCGGTATTTGAAGAAATTGTTTTTTATTCACCCCTCCTAAGGTGGGGATTTAAAGGGAAAAAAAAGAGTCTTTGAACAAATTGCGCTTGTGTTGACTGGCAGCATTCTTGCTCTATAATGGTGCATTATTTGCCCGTTTTGAATACTATAATACACATCATTCGGTGAAGCCTTTCTCTGGAAAATTGCTTTAACTTTTGAAGGCATGATGATTCACATCAGAGCAGGTCAATTTTACATTATGCCATTATCCCTGTTTTAACAAGGACCATGCTGGCTTATTATATTGCGATCTTAAGAAAAAATAGTCTTATAAGTTTGGGGGAAAATGGTTGAAACGCGGTGTCTTCTTAATTCTCCACGATTCAAATAAATTTGTGATTAGGTTGGCATAAATCTTCATTTCACAGCTACAAGAGGCATCCTGTCTCCTATTAAATTGATTGAACAGAGATGTCTGGCGGCCTTACAGCAGGCATCTATTGGATTCTCAAACTTTTAGCCTATAAATTATTGTCTTTGAAAACACATTAACTACACGCGCTGATAAAGCAAGCTGTCATTTATAATTAACCTCTCACCTTCGCTCCCCCAACAAGTAAGGAGGGAGCGCGTACGACATGGTCGCGCGCAAACGCGAACACACGCGCGCGCGCAAACACACACACGCGCATACATTTAGCTTAAAGTAAACAGTTAATCTATTACGAACCGTAGGCCTATCTGTTTTTCTTCATTTATTCCATTATGAGTCCGTTTATTCAGACACCGTGCATACAGCCCATAAATTCTCTCCCGGTAGTTAAAGAAGTGATGTCGCTGCAGTTAGGCCTGCTACTGTACTTCTGTAAACTTAATGCATTTACTTGAAGGTTATACGGGTACATGTATACTTAGACAAATGTGAACATGTATCATCAATTGTTTCTCTTTGTCTACAAAAGCCGCGCAGCAGAGGGTTTCTCACGCCTAACAGACAACAAACACTAAAATAGGCTAGACTGTTTTGAGAAAGTCATAGCTCAACGATATTGTCTCTCGCATTATTGAGGATACTCTGTGCTTAAATAGAATTTCTCAATGACGTGTGACGCACGATCTGAATATTAAAAATCAGAAGAGAAACCTACAACCATATGTCACTATAATCCCCATGAAATACGTCTTTAAATTGCCAAACTCTTACCTCTTGGAGTAGTACTGGTGTGTGAACTCAATTCTGCAATGAAAGGAGACATTGAGTCTTCGTGTGAGAATACATAAAAATATCTGTATGCATTAAAAAAAATACCAAATCGTATCTTGTTTGACAGTCAGAGCAGAGGCTGCACAACAGATGATTGACGGGAGGGTTTTTGCTGTTTCTGTCTGCGGTCGGATCTCTCATTGGCTGACTTCATCCACGGCTATGAATGCAGCTATTAGATTGGCTGCGCGTCCTCGCCAGCTGTACTTCAAAGAACACGCTCTCTACAACTAGGTAGTGTTGGAAGGCGCGAGCCGAGAGAGAGAAACCGTGTGACTTGAGTAAGGCACCGTGTATCACAATCAAATTGGAAACGTATACGCCATTGCAATCGCGAACAGTTTCACCATAGCACAGACCCTGGATATGGCTACGTCTATACTTGGGGTAAGTCTGCTTTTGTATTCGTGCGTAAAAGTTGTGCGTAAAGTTATTCCAGTGTGCTTTCCGCTGCCATGAAAAAAGTGTTTGCTACTTTTGTAGACGCGTGCTTTCATGTTTGTCGCTGAGCTTTTACTGCTAGTGTTATTTCTAGTTTGTGAACTTGTTTCTGTGGTTGTTTATTCTGTAAAAAAAAAAAGCTTTTCGACGCAGAAAAGGCTCGGCGATATCTTAAACATGGACAAACTTTGGACTCAGCATTCTCTACTCTTTATAAAGCCATTGTCAATTATATTTGATTCCGTTGGTATTTTGTAGAAATTAGCCCGGAAATAACATTTGCTAAACTTGCTAAACTACATTAGTTCTTCTTCTCTGTATATTTTTATACAGGACTACCATGCGCTTGCTAAAACAAACAGCTAAAACGAACATGCAATTGACAGTCCTCTCTTTCACGACAACATATTTATTTCAATTTTTTTTTTTTTTACACTTTAACCTAATAGTTTGAGTTGAGTTAGAATGTATTAGTTGCAGTCCCGGTGTGTCGACAGAGTAACCAATCCTGCGGTTTGCCAGAGTGGAAAACTTTTCAGCTCCAGTGTTGTTGTATAATACGTGGTTTTAAGTCCAACTTCTGTCGTTTTCAGGAAGAGCCACGTTTTGGAACTACCCCTCTAGCTATGCTGGCTGCAACTTGCAACAAAATTGGCAACACCAGTCCTCTTACCACTTTACCTGATTCGAGCGCTTTCTCAAAAGGTGGATTTCATCCGTGGAAGAGGTCCTCCTCCAGCTGTAACTTGGGATCCAGCCTCCCCGGGTTCACGGTGGCAACAAGCCGCTCATCCACAGGACTAACGCCGACCAGTGGCACAGGCAACAGCGCCTTCTGCTTAGCCTCCACCTCCCCGACCTCGTCTGCATTTTCCACAGAGTACAGCGGTCTGTTTTCCAACTCTGCCAGTGTCACGTCCCAAGAGTCTGGACAGTCAGCTTTTATCTCCAAAGTCCACACATCAGCAGAGACTCTTTACCCGAGGGTGGGAATGGCACACCCGTACGAGTCGTGGTACAAATCCGGCTTCCATTCAACCATCTCTGGTGATGTGGCCAACGGGGCGTCCTCGTGGTGGGACGTTCACACTAACCCCGGGTCGTGGCTCGATGTCCAGAATCCGGCGAGCACCCTCCAGACGTCCCTGCACTCCGGGACCCCCCAGGCCATCCACTCCCAGCTCAGTGGCTACAACCCAGACTTCTCCACGCTGACCCACTCGGCGTTCAGCTCCACTGGAATCAGTCCCACCGCATCGCATCTTCTGTCGACCAGTCAGCACCTGTTAACACAGGAGGGTTTCAAAACAGTCATCCCCTCTTACACAGACGCGTCTGCCGCCAACGCCATGATTTCAGGGGCCAGTTCAGGAATAAGTAGCTCTTCGAGGTCATCCAGGAGGTACTCCGGCAGAGCAACATGTGACTGTCCGAACTGCCAGGAGGCTGAGCGGCTGGGACCCGCGGGGGCCAGCCTCCGGAGGAAAGGACTTCACAGTTGCCATATTCCCGGCTGCGGTAAAGTGTACGGGAAAACATCTCACCTCAAAGCTCATTTGAGGTGGCACACCGGCGAGCGGCCTTTTGTCTGCAACTGGCTATTCTGTGGCAAAAGATTCACTAGATCCGATGAACTCCAGAGACACCTTCGCACCCACACCGGGGAGAAACGGTTTGCTTGCCCGGTGTGCAACAAGCGCTTTATGAGGAGTGACCATTTGAGCAAGCACATCAAAACGCACACTGCCGGCGGAGGAGGCAAAAAGGGAAGCGACAGTGACACCGACACCAGTAACCTGGAGACCCCGAGATCCGAGTCGCCAGAACTTATTTTAGAAGGGGTAAATCCCAGGATCACTGTTAAGGATCCATCTCCTCACGACGAGCCCTAAAAGATCTATATAAGATCACCCAAACATAGAAACCATGATTCAAAACTGCACAGCATTGAAACGGGTCTCGTTTGAAAGACAATAACGGAGAAAATATTTCAGGCGTTAAAAAAAAAGAAAGTTTTTTCTTCACACGCATATCGAATATTTGATTCGCAAAACCATTTAAAGAAAATACAGACTGATAAGGCCTATGGACATTTTTAAGACAACTTGAAAATGAAATGGATGTTTGCTAAGGGTGCGCGAAACCTGTTGAACTTGGTTGGACAATGTGAGTTACATCTTGTATATGACGGCTGACTATGTGTTATTTTCATGTAAATGTTATGATTGTTTTATTCGTGTTTGGTATCCTGAAAATCAGGGAGTTTACTTTCGACGCACTTTGTGGATCTGTATGTACACAGCTTTTTAAACTTTGGTTAACCATTTTATTTCTTTGCTAAAAAATATATATATAAATGTTTACCTGTATAAAGTCACACGTATAAGCCTTTCATTTTATCATAATTAAAACATCTTTAAAAAAAACAACAACAACAAACAACCGAGGCTGTAATTGTGTGATGTAGATTTTTTTTCTTTTCTTTTTTTAAATCATTTTTGCGAAATTATTTTTCTTCAGACCATAATCAAATAAAAATAAATTGCAGCTTATTTAGGAATTTACTTGACCAAAAAACTGAATATTGTTCAGGAATTGTATATTTGTGAAAGTCTATCACGTAATCGCACCTTGACTTTGACTATTTCCTCTATGGAATAAATCAATGGTTAATGCCCCGGAAAAAAACATTTCATGCCTAAATGAAAATCTTGTTAAATGGTATTAATTATGACTTGGAGCACATCGCAGCCCCATGTGTCTTGTATTTGCGATTAGGGATTCGTGTCTTATCAAATATCTAATTAATCTCCGAGACATCTTTTGTTCAGTTTCACTTTATCTGGGGGTTTCCAAGGGGGTTTGATGACAAAGGTTCCTGAATATTTATTCTAATTGTCCAAATTAACTGCTTTAATTTGCATACCAAACGGTGGGCCGAGAAAAAGGATAAGGCATCATTCTCTCCGCCAGAAACCACTAGATGTTATGGGAACAGTTTTTTAAACTTTTGAAAAAGAAAGGGCAAAGAGCCACATGCAAATGTTGAATTTGAAATGCTCTTTGCTCGGCGCAGTCAAATGGTGCCTGCATGTTATTTGAATATCAGTGGCCCCGTATTGAAAGGGTTCAAGGATGCTCTCTGACTTCTTTGTGCTTACCCAGTGCAGCGTCCGACTCTCAAAGAAAAACCCGGGGAATAATTACAGCGTGAGTCCAGGCCTGGGAATACGTCAGGGAGTAGCATCTCATCCAGACACCCTCTTTTTTGAAGAGGAAGTTAAATTGACCAGAAGGCAATAGAGGGAAATTATTTTCATTTCCTTTTGTGCAACCGGCTTCGAGGAAACGGTCAGATAGCCTAGTGAAAACTATCAAATTAGAATGACAATTTGAATTTCATCAATAAAAAAAAAAGACAAACTAGCAGCAACACTTGAATAAAAATGTTTAATTTTAATCTTTTGTACGCGCCATTCAGTAATCAACACAGGATACAATAGTTTATGACAGAAATTAAGAATAATAAAAGAGGATTTTTTTCTCCGTCTACAACACTAAATTATTTTATTATTTTAGACCAACCAATTAATGCGAATGTAACAATATAAAATAAATATAAAATTAAATTTTCAAAAATAAAATAAAAACTTATTTTAGATTCAATTTCAGGTCGCTTAAAATGAGAGAAAATCCAATGACTGTTTACTTTCTTAGCGCTCTTCGCATGGCTGTTGGTTGTTGATAGTGTAGCCTAAGTCAAATGCATTGAGGTGTTTGCGCCAGTGGACAGTATGCGGTTAGTGGTTGCTTCTTTTCTTTTGGTATGCCCACTCACTGGCATTTGGACAGAAAATATATTTGTTTTCGGCCAAAATTAAGCGGAGATTAAAGTGTAGTTTGACACTGGCAGGCCACGTCACTGCTTTAGGGCTCACGCATTTCTCTTGTCATCATGTCATGCCATCCAGTCAAACAAATCAGGAATCCTTAACATGAGCTAAACTCAAATTTAGCAGTATGCACACTCACGGTAATACTTCAAAAAGCAAAAAAGGTACAGACTGGTACCTTTAGTCAGTGGGGCAAAACGGTAGAAAAAGGTACAACTCCCCATTATTATTTTCATTAGGCATGTGATGTTAATATCCCTTTCACCGAAGCAAATACAAGTACTAAGTTGAGAGGGTTACAAATTTAATCAGCAAATAAATTCTTCAGGAATCCACAACTGTCTGGCATTATGTTGATATTTGGTTAAAAGACAATTGTATAACATGAGAAACATGAGATGAATATTACAGTAACAAAAACACTCTAAACTCGCTAGTAGCCAACACTTGAACCCAACAAGGGGCCATAGGTGCAAATCACTTATAGTAGTAATCAATTCATTTAGACACAACCATACAAGGGAACATACAAGTGTAGCTGCCTGTGTCAAGTTATTTTCTGTCGACTGCTTCCCTCTACTGGAAGGAAATGAGAGCCACATACACCATCTGCCAAATCCAGGGTAAATAATGAGGGACAAGTCCATTTTTGATTGCCAAGGTAAAATATCTCTTAAAAGCCACCCAAATAATAATTAAAACCTGACACATGGCGTCCAAAAATGCAAGTGAAAAAGGAAGTCATAGGGCAAAGTCAGTGCTTTCTCTTTGCTCTGTCTTGGCTCCTCTCTCTTTTCTCCCTACTCCTGCCTGTGCTCCTACTCCTGCTTCTTTCTCTACCCTCCCTATCATTCCTTTTTTCCCTGCTCCTGCTCCTCCCAGTTGCTGCTCTATCCCTCCTTCCATCTGTGCTACTTCTGTCCCTCTCCCCGTCTCTCCTGTGATGCCTATCTTTACCTCTGTCCTCCCTGCCTCTCTCATGGCTCCTGCTTCTGTCCGGAGCAGACCTGGAGCTCCCGGGCCTCTGCCTGTCCCTGCTGTCGCGTCTCTTTCTCTCTTGACCTCCCTCCAGCTTGATCTTCTTCTCTGGGCTGTGCTTTCGGGTCTCGCTCTTTCCCCTCTCTGTCCTTGTTTGGCTGTGGTCTACGGCCTCCTCCTTAGGCTGCTTCTGTCCAGCGTGGGGGCTCCGTGACCTGCTCCTGTGCGAAGAGCCCTTTTTTTGACTCTTGACTCGTCTCTCGCCCTCAGCGCTGTTATCCCGGCAGGTTTCTCTTTTCTTGTTCTTCTTCTTTCTCTTTTGGCTCTTTGACTTGCCATGGCTGCTTGAGTCTGAGTCACTATCGCTACTGCTGCTATTGGAGGAGTCACCTGAGCTGTCACTACTCTCGTGCTTTTTCTTGTGCTTCCTTTTGTTTTTCTTTTTTTCTTTTTTGCTCTTTTTCTTCTTCTGCTTTTCCAGGCGATCGAGTTTCCTGTAAAATAAGAACACAAACCATTTCCTATGCAATTAACCTTTACCATTAAAATAGCTAATAGCTGTCCAATATTAGTATAGTATGTTCTGTGTGCAACACCCAGGTTTAAGAAAACAGCATTATATAAATGGAAAGTAATATAACCAACTAATTAACAATTGTATGTATTATCCAATGTTCTTTGATGTCCGACTCAAAAGTTTTTTGTGTACACACTTCTCTCAAAACATGCTTTCTTCAGATCCATTCATTACACAAAATGATTTTTTGTAAAATCGTTCCAGTGTTTAAAAATAATACTAACGTTAAACCATTTACAGTATCAAAATACAATTAAAATGCCCTTTTTATGGTGATCCTTGTATCTTAAGCTTACTACATCAATTAATTAAAATTATAGAATTGTGTTGCGCTTCTACCTGAGGAGCTTCTGTTTTTGCTTGGTGGACAGTGACTTCAGGAATTCCACCTCAGGATCCTCCTCTTCCTCACTGGCAACATATTCCTATAAAAGTATCACAGCAAATCAACAGGCAACATTGAAACTAAAAAGATAAGGTATACCATTGCTGTATGGGAGCAAATCTATATACCATTATATCAAAACAATACATTTCACCAGTGCTTAAACTTCAACATCAAATCTTATCACTTGATGTAAGTTGGTTAGACTGGAATAGCAGCTCAGTGTTTCACCCCAATAAATGGCCACTTTGCAGCAATCATATGTAGGCAAGGAACATACCAAGGATATTGTTAGGCTTTTTTTTTTTTTTTCAAGGAGAGTGTGTCTGTGTGTGTGTGTTGGCATATCAGTCTATGTGTGTGACGATGCGAGGGTGAGAGAGACGATTACCTCCGATGGATCACAAACAGTAGAGATTCTACCAAGGACACATTTTTTCAGGGCAAACCCACTGTTTCGCATCTCCGCCATTAACTCCGAGGGGTGCATCGATGGACCTGTTAACACAAATCACAGCCTCAGAGTTCCTTTGATGTCAGCCCATGCCAACCACTACCTCCACAGTGGGAATTTCAGGGGCGGCTTTGTTAACAGAATGGGACATCAAATCAACTCACTCCACTTCCGGCTGAGCAAATCATACAATATCATTCACTGCCAAAGCAGCAGTTAGGAGAATCAGAATACACAATAATTGCATTTTTTCTCCCGGCACAGGAGGGGCACCATTACAGCACTCCCCATCAACATCATGCACTGGACTCTCCCTGAGTAAACATATTACTTTACTACTCAACTCCCTGATTGCAGGAGTCAGAATCAGCTCAAGACTGGGAGCTCCAGCTGAAACCTGAGGAGCGATACAGTAGCTGTCACTGCTGCAACGTCCGTGACAGACAAAGGCTCACCCACTGTCCATGCTATCAAACAGCAAAGGCAATGTTCTTTTTCATTCTTTTGTACCACACTTCATTCCTCTAAAGTTTTACCAGCACAAAATTAAACAATAACCTTTCTATAAAATAAATATGCATTTCTTGAGAACAAAATATCAAAGATATCACTGTATTAATTATACATACACTGACATAATGTAGATAATGCATTAATAATTAATACGATGGTTTTATCAACAAAAGCCTATAATATCTGCACCAATGCTAATTTCAGAGCATCGTTGCAGACATTATAGGCTTTTATTGATGTGACAGCACAAACATAAAATTGGAGCGAGTTATAATAAACTAAACATAAGAGAATATTAAGACTAAATTGCAGATTACCATGTAATGTATGTACCATGTAACCCAAAGACACAGCAGGGGAAAATGTCATTTTTGATGAAAATGTTAATGTTAGTTATTATGTGTACTCTACCTGCCGCTTCCTCCGAAGCCACAGAGCTGGCATTGATACCCGACAGCCCGAACAGAGGACACTCTCTATCGGTGTTCACGTGGCCCCATTTGTGACATTTGATGCATCTCACGTTGCGCACCTCAGATTTAAAAAGGTCAATAGACATTAATATATCATTCATAATATCTGAATTTCACAGTGATAGGCCTGATGTTTGATATGAAATCACATTCTGCAATGGATGGTCATAAATAAAATATGATGAACATGTCAACAAAGAATAAACAGGACTCAAATATAAATGAAGAGCCGGGGAATTTCTGCATTTATCAAATAAAATGTAACTTCATTACATCCTTTTTAAATTTTGAAGATTCATAATGTACAAAATATATAGTTAAAATGTCAATTTTCAAATTTGAATGGTGCATGTTTCGCAACTGATGATGAGGTTTAAACATAATGTAACCCTTGAAAGATCACCACTCACCTGGATCCCAAATGGCTGATCTCTAATATTCATGTCATCCTTTGCATACCTACACAAGGAAGTCAAGAACATATATTACTAACTCTGGGCTATATACTTCTATGGTTTTAATGGTCAAGGTGTGTGTTTAAAAATCAAGTATTTACTTCTCTCGTGGAGCCACCTTCTGCCACTCAAACTTGTACTCTGATTCCCCCTCCTGAGAAAGAGACACATTCTAGTTAGTAAATATAATGTAGAATCCTTTGAGGTTATAAATGTAAGTAAACCTATGTAAACAACATCAAATATAGAGAACATGGATTCATATTCACTAAAATGTAAAAGGTTACGACTACATATTGTGCAATTGTGTTGGATGGCAATGTCCTCTGATTTACCTCTTTTGTTTCCTCTTCAAAACAGGACAATAACAAAGGGAAAGAACGAAGAATAAACATGAGGGTTTGCATGACTTTCTCAACAATAAGATGTTTGAAATTGGGAATAATATTAATTTTGCAAGGTTCAAATGTGCTCAGTTTAAGTGACTGTAATGATCTACCTTTGGATGCTCCAGGTGGAGCCTCATACATGAAATTGAGACCATTTTTAACACGGTCATCACCCATCAACAATCTAGAGGAGAGCAAACAATGATAAGTTAAATATCAGTACAAAGTGAAACATAAAAGCTTACCCATACAATATATAAAGTAGGAGGTGGTCTTGAGAAAAGGGCCATAGGCCCCCTGCATAGCGAGGGATCACAGATACAAACAGCCCCATGCTTAAGTTAATGGTAAACGAAGACCTTGCATTTTTGGTTTCCTGTGTGTGTGTGTGTGTGTGTGTGTGTGTGTGTGTGTGGTGTCTGCAAGATTTGTCAAGTTACATTTAATATTTTTTAATGCAAGTTAGTTGTAAAAACAACACGCCAAGAACCTGAAAGAAAGAAATGTTTAAGCTCTCTAAAACTGAATTTAAGAATTAAAATGCTTTATTTAAATGTATTTAACACACGCTAAGGCCTTGAGTTTAGAGAGTATGAGTTAAGGTATTGTACGGCTTTTTCAGGACTTGCAGGCACCCTGATATATAGTTTCATTAACCTGAAGTGGAAACTATTACCCTCCATTTACTGGTTAACCTGTTACCCTAGAAAAACCATTCAGTGTATGTATCATTTTAAAAAATGATGGCCGTCACTTTGAAAATAAGGCTGTTATTCAGAAAGCAGTTTTTTGAGAAACAAGGTTTTATCCTTCAGCAGAGCTGTGCAATATTTATCTAACCTGTTGTTGTAAGTTTCCTGTTCTTTCATATACGCCTGCATAAGATCCTCTTGCTTCTTCTTCTCGAAAGTCAATTTCTGTTCTGCTATCCATACCTGTAAAATGAAGAGGATTACAGGATACATTCTCCCCATCAAGTCATGCATTTATAAAACCCAAACTACTGCTGTTAGGAGTCTGCTTACTTGCCTTGTGAGTTTTATGCCTTTGTACTAAAATTAGTACACAAACAAATCAAAAATACTTAGTGATATTATCGTATATTTCACAGGTAAATCATATTTCTAGAACTGTTATTAATAATATTGAGCCTGTCTCTCCTTCTAAAGGAGATATGGAAAACATTATGGTGGACTGATGTTAACGTTAAGAAAAGTTTTATCAATGGAGTGAGAGAGAACATGCGTTTAGGAGGTTAGAAGGTTAGCTCATATCGCTGCCATTAAACTACTATTGCTATCGACTAAAACATGCCAGCTAATTTAAATGATTTAAATTTGTTGTAAGGCAAATTAGTTGCTACAACTTAAACATTTTCTTCCCGTTGATTAGCTGTCTAACTAGATATAGTCGGTTGTGTTGCCATGAAACAAGACAGGCTAGTTTAGTTAGCTTGGCCATGCAATAACGACAACATTAACGTAGCTGGATAGCAGGCTAAGCTACTCCTGTAGCGTTAAGCAGTCACACTCACCTTTTTGATATTTGACTTCGACGCAGGGTGAAAGTCTTTCTTGCACATAAAATTTGCAAATGATTTCCCCATGACTGAACAAGCTGAAGTCTAACTTAGTATTAGATGAATGTAAACGGTGAGTGAGTTAGCTAGCTGAACCGCTAGCCGTTAGCTCCCTTGCTACCTCCGCAACAACGTAAACAAACGCCGTTCACCAGGAGGAAGATAGCCCCTTATTGTGGCGTCCTGCTCGAGTCAAGGGAAGACTTAAGGGGAAACTGTTGTTTTGCGGAAGTAATGTCAAATGTCATCTTCACGTTAATTATATAAATGTATATATGCATTTATATCGATAAACACATTATTCAGTTACTCCGTTCTAAAAACATTTCTTCATGGGTATGAATTTATAGCATATCAAATCATATCATATCAGCTACCGACAGAAAAAGACTTGAACACACTAATTATATATATATATATAACATAAATACAAGAATTATTTCAGTGCACAATCTGAAGTGACCACTATTGTAACCGTTATGCATTTGTGTTTGCGTTATGATTTTAAGTCAGAATCCTTGTGGTCCAGGCTGGAATATATCTGGGTGCAAATCATATGAGCTTCTGATCATTTGCTGCATAAGTGTCCCAATAACCCTACGAAGCTGGCTTGAAAACATTTGTAAAGTAGGCCATAAGAAGAAAATCAGTCTTGAATGACGAGTGAACATGCTAATCCAAACAGACAAATAATAATTAAAGTTGTGTGTTTTGACGTGATTGCCGTGCTTTGAAATGGATATAATTCTCCCTGATCTTCCCCCTTAACTTAACCAATACAGAACCATCTTCAGCTCCGTCAGCTGACACTACTGCTTCCGGTGGCAGCACTGCGCGAACTGTGACCTGCGGCCTATGCGGTGTATGCAATGATATGTGGAGTCTGAAATGAGAATTGAAAGTGGAAGTGCTTGATAAGACTGGTAAGTATAACTCACTCCATTGATAAGCATTAATCTAACACTTAACGGTTCTACAGATGTTAGTTACGTTTCCTAGCCTGTGAGGCAGTGGATGTCTGGTGGTGAAGGCATCAACAAATCTGAGCTCAAATCAACGAGTTAAAGTTGCAGTCCTGTGATTGCTTATGGTGTGGTAATCACTCTCAATATTTCTGATCAGACATCAAATATTGCCATTTGAATTGCCTAAATAGTGTTTGCTCTTACTCTCACAGCTTGTTTATCTCTGACCATGTACCCATGTTCCTGTGACACCTTTGTGGCTCTGCCCCCCTCCACTGAGGGCCAACGCATTATCTTTGGGAAGAACTCTGACAGGCCTTGTGATGAAGTCCAGGAGGTGGTGTATTTCCCTGCCACAGACCACGATGCAGGGGATAAGGTTGAGGTAGGCAACAGACTGCTTGTTATCACCTTCCTTCCCTTCCTTCATTTTCCTGGATTGTTCTCTGCTGGTCGTGCTATTAAATGTGCACTAACTCCTCTTTCTTCATCCTGTGACAAGTGCACATACATGGAGATTGAGCAGGCTGCCCACACTTACGCAGTTGTATTGAGCAGACCGGCTTGGCTGTGGGGGGCAGAAATGGGAGCGAATGAACATCAAGTGTGTATTGGAAATGAAGCAGTGTGGGGCAGAGAGAGTGCCGACGATGAGGAGGCTCTTCTTGGCATGGATCTCGTCAGGTAACTCCCCACCAGATTTAGAAATCATTTGTGACACCAAGCCTTGGTTACTTGCCAAAATACAACAATTGTTTGAAATGATATTGCAATAGGGCAATCAAAACTCATGTCAAATGTCATTGTGTCCGCCAGGCTGTTATTTTGAATACAAATTTATTCCTGGTTAACCAAAAGTGAAGTGTAATAAAACATAAATGTAAAAAATATTTATCAGCTAACTAGCCTAAAATCTATCAGCTAAAATTTTGACATTTATGTTACACTTGAATTACACAGTTGGAGAGCAAAACGAGGGAAGCTCACGGACAAGGCAAAGCCTGAATTTATGTATTTATTGACTCTTACCATTTACAGACTTGGGCTTGAGAGAGCCGACACGGCCGAGAAAGCTGTGGATGTTATTACTGAGCTGCTGGAAAAATATGGCCAGGGAGGATCTTGCATGGAGGATGAGGGTGGCTTCACTTACCATAACAGCTTCCTTATCTCAGACAGAAAGGAGGCATGGCTGCTGGAAACGTCAGGGAAGTATTGGGCGGCAGAGAGGGTGGAAGGTAATCAGAAATAATTAAGGACCTTAATTTGCCATAGTACATGCATAAGGGACAAGGATCATATAGCGTGTCATTGCTTACCCTGTATATTTTAAGCTAAATATAAAACAGAAATACCCTTCAAGAGTCTGAATAGTGTAAATAAATAGACACAGAATCACATGGACACTGGTTGTCTTGAAGATTGTTTTTTTTAGTAGTAAATCATGTTTTCCCTGCTCTAGGTGGATATCGCAACATCTCAAATCAGTATGGCATAACAACCAAGATAGACAAGGAACATCTGGGAATGAGGGAGTATGCCCGGAGCCAAGGGTGGTGGGACGGAAAGGCACAGTTCAACTTTGCTGAGATCTATTCCTTCTTGACCACGGCCAGAATAGAGGCCCCTGGCAGCCGATACTGTGAAGGAAAGAATTTGTTGGAAAAGAGCAACGGTTAGTCAACACGCACTTCCATGTGGAGAAACGGGGATCACTTTTGGGCAAGAGAAAAATGGTTAAATGCATGTGTCCATTTCATGTACTGAAGGTCACATCACTGCTGAGACCATGATGGATATCCTGAGGGATAAGGATAGTGGCATCAACATGGAGGGAATGTTCCTGACAACAGGAAGTATGGTGTCTGTGATACCCAAGGACCCTGCTTTGCCCGGGGTTCACTACTTTACTGCAACTCCTGACCCTGAAAGGTACCGCACTTGATCTCGTAATACTTTGCAAAGCTTCAATTTCACAGCAAAGCAGATTTACTGAGTGATCCTTTTGTGCGACAGGTCTGTTTTCAAACCCTTCGTCTTTGTGAATGACATTGAACAGTTGAAGCAGACCTGCTCTCCCAGCTATGGCCCCGATGACCCCGTAAAGAAGAAACCCCGCTTCCAGAACAAGCCTGATCGCAAACACCCGTTGTTTCTCAAGCATGAAGTGGTGGCTGCCATCATTGAAACCACCAAGGTAGAAAAACTAACAACTCATGCTTAATGATCAGGAGGATCAGACTAATTGTATTTTTTATTTTTTTAATTCTCTTCAGGACAGAGGAAAGAAGATTATGCAAAATATGAGGCAGCTGGAAAAAGAGAAGATGGCTGAGATGGAGAAGCTTCTTTCTACCGGTGTTCAGGACTCTACGCTGGTGGTGAATCTGTTCTCAGACTCAGTCCAGGAGGAGATGAGTGTGTACAGCAAAAGATGAGCCTAGAACCTGTCTGGAGCACAAATAGACTTTGAGTTTAAGCTCCATCATTTCTCCCATAGTAAAAGTATTTTTTTTGTTTTAGCTAGTCAGGTCAGGTGAGTCAGGTTCAGGTACATGTTCATACATGCTTGTATAAATCAAAAGATAAAAATACAACATCACTTTTCATAATTATATAACAAAGAATGAGCAGCCTCAGCCACTCCGGCAGTAGAATTTTAGTAATGGGTATCACATTAAGACTAAATAGTGAAATGACTATTTAACTCTTTATATATAGAATCCTGGTCCAGAGGGAAGAGATCATAATCACAATCTGATAATCAAACGTGTTCATTCATACAATTTATTAAAAACATAAATATACAGACAATGTTTTAGACATTCTGTTAGTAATTTCAATGAAAATAAATCAAACAATTGTTAAACAAGGTGATTCAATACTGTACGTCGTCAACATTGCTAGGGATAACAATATAAATCCTTTGCACTTTAGCACAAATGCAAAAAACACAAAGAACTCTTGCTGTAGGATCATGAGTTCGCTACTTATATTCCCAAGTAACCTGAGCGATAAAATGAATTACAGCAGGTAAGGTAGTACTTTCCAACAGTCCAGAAAATGCCAGTTAAGAAGATAGTTATGAAATAATGCCTTATTTTTTTCAAGTCAAACGTAACGATAAAATAATTGAGATTACATTCAGGCAAACTGATGCGTTTACATTCCCTGAGTTTTGACTTTCAGGCATTCAAGCGGTTTTTAAGGCCATGCTACCACAATATGATAATTTATTAAAATCTTCACAATGGCAATTCACCTGTGTTATAAAACACAATAACAAAACACATGATGGCATAAAAGAAAACTGACAAGTTCTTAGTGCATATTCTGATTGCCTAGCAATATGTGCAAAAACTTTTAAAAAGCAGCAAACACTGCTTTTTAGTACTTAGTAGTACTTAGTGCTTCCTAGTAGTTCTGCCTGGTAGCTAAGTTGTTATCCAAAGAGCATGAAGAAAGTATGGTGCTGTACCGCCTTAAAGGTCAATGTTGTTTATAGCTGGTCGCTTCCTGCTTCCTGACGTCAGATGATGTATCTGATGTCTGCGCCTTAGCATTGTAGCATGTAATGTCATTTTTGATGTTCTATGCCTTACGTAGTGCAACTGCAATTACCCACTTTGGGCTAAATAAGCTGATAAGCTGAAGCTGAAGCCTGGACTTCATGTGGTGAAGCGGTAATATAAGCTGCTGTCCTGGAAGCCGTATTCCTGCTTGATGTGCTGCAGCACGCCACCCTGCTGTAGCCGAGTCCCGTAGAGCACCGCCTCACCACGGTCCTGAGCCAAGCCCACCTGCTGGAGCCAGTCCACAAGCTCACAGCCTAGAAAAGTGTCCACCATAGTCCTCTCCCCACACCTGTGAGTTAAAGGAAGTATTCACCTAAGGGCCTGTTAACTCATGCATTCGCTAGCTCCGAAAAGTAGCAGAGTGGGACAGAGAAAGACACTGCACCAACAGAGGCCGACTCAACCATGCACATGCACCAAAATGTGAGAAATAGTATTTAAATAGTATTTTTAAGTATTGTGTAATGTGCATCAGGCTGTTTCCTAACATGCAACTATACAATAGATCAACTCACAGCACACATTCAAGAAAGAACCTTTGAGGGGGTGTGAACTGGTGAGTAAGACTGAGCTCTCACCTTCTCTTTTGAACAATGTCCTGAAAGCACTGGTCCTTGTGATATTTGGTGAATTGGGTGCAGGTCATCCTGATCTCGTCAGGTAAATCAGTCTGTGGCTGCTCTTCTTTCGCCTTTCCATACCACAAGCTGTATATCCTAAACACCGTCCACAAAAATATGTATCTCAATGCCTTTGAATGTGTTAAAGAGTGTGGTATTGTTTCATGACGTGTTCTTTACCTCCTCTTAAATGGCAGTATAATCAAGTGCTTGTCTAGCCCAAATAGCCCAAAAGAAAGCAATCCCTGGAGACAGAAAACATGAGCTGTCACAGCAATGCTGAGTAAAAATAACTGCTCCCAAGCTTGGTACTTTTGAGAAGACCTACCTGTCCATAGTTGGCCACAGCACAGAAGAATTGCAGCTCTAAGTAAAGTCTACCAGGAACACGGTTGAACAGCAACCACAGGCAGCTGGACAAATTCTGGTAAAATGATAACATAAAAAAGCAGGGGTTTTATATTTCACCTGGGTAGTAGCAAATATTTGACCAGATAATATGATCAAATAATTCTTAGTGTTTGTTTTAACCTGCTTGTAGATGAGTGGAGTTTACTGCATCAGGACAATTCATTTAGTGGCAATCAAAGAAAAGCACATTAAATTGCCTTTTAAATACTTTCTTTTAAGTTACCTATCACAAAAAGTAATCAAAATATTTATCTCTGCTTTTGTTTGTGATCCACTGCACATGTTGGTGTAGGGACTATGGCTGTTTTAACCTCGCTGTGAAAGTGAATGGTGGTAGTTTACTCACAGCAAGTGAGCTGACAGTCAGAAGCAGACATAAGAGCACATGGCGGGCCAGTTGTCTGTCTGCGACCTCCTGGAGCTGCTCCACTTCGATGAGCAGACAGTCTGATGACTCACATCTAGTCTCACACTGACCTGAGGGGGGCAGGAAAGCACAGCACTTAAATATACTGCGGCTGATGTATTGTGGGCTGTTAAAAAGCAGGGACCAAGTTTAAAATGAAGAACAAATTTAACAGTGAAAATAATCTGTAAGATTAAAAAAAAAAAAAAAGGACAAACATTATTCTGTACCATTTTGATTTCTTTCATTAGCAAAGAAATCGTAAAATAACTCAAACTTAGGCATTTCGCATTTTACATCATCAGCCAATTCAAAGATATCCCTGTCACTGGGTTTAACAAGAATGTGGGTCAGTTGCTTAACAGTACAGTACCTGTTTGCATAGCTGGTGTGCCATTAATGCTTGTGCTGATAATCATATCAGGCATCAGCTGGGGTGGGGCACAGTCACATATGAGGCAGTCTGATAACAGAGTAACAAAAGTGATAAGAAGTGCAAATACACATAGTAGAGTGCAAATATACATACTTTCACATATCTATAGTTTAAAAAAAAAAAAATATATCTTCAACCCATCTGACTGAAAATATAATAGTGATCACGAGAGGTTTGGTTTGTTGCACAGCACAAGAATATGTTTAAGAAGCTCCCATAGGAAAGCAAAATCCAAGAAGAAATCTCATATTTATACCTTTTATGTCTCCTTGACACAAATGAGCTCTTTTAAAGACTAAGATGAGACTAAAGGCATTTTCTCCTCTTTCTCAAATTCAGCTCAGGAGAAACAACCACAGCTCATGTTGATCTCACTTTGATCTCAACAACAGATCTCCAAATGATCTCAAATAAGTGTCATTTAACTCTCCTGAATATGAAACCATAAGCTTAGAGAAAGATCTCAAAGAAAACCCAATACTGTTGCATTTCCCTATTGAAGCCATGATGCCAACAGCCTCATAGTAGGAGCTGATTACCATTATATATATGTCACATGTTAGCATCTTCACATTGATCTCAAAGTGTCAAGAACCCTTTCTCCCATGCGTCCTGGTGGCTCAGTGGTCTTAGGCGCTGGGTTCGAATCCGGCCCAGGACTTATGTCGCACGTCATCCCTCCTCTCACCTGATCTTTCATGTCTCTCTCTACTGCTAACTAACATTTCAGATGAAGGTGATCACAAAATGAGACAAAATTGAGATCTCCCACATTTCTCAGGAGATAAAGAAAAAACAACTTTTTTTCCTCTGGGCTGTCTGAAACACATTTCCCTCTAAGAAAAAACTGCAGCGACTTGTCGCGACTTTAAATATTGTGATTTGAATATTTTTTGTAATTTCCTGTTCCTGTTCCTATTTGCTACTCAATGTTTAGTGTCTTTTCTGTCTTGAGTTTTATCAATGTGTTTACTTTGACCTGCAGTGCTACGTTGGGATCATGTGATTTAATCATATGGCAATGACCTGTGACCTTCACATGTGACTTGAAAGCAAAAGCCTGAAATGTTTTCTTAGAGATAAAACGTGTTTCAGACAACTTCTTATTTGGGGTGATGGGTTCATCCATCCGGCCGTCTGTTACACATAATATGCCAGACACCACTGATCCGACAAGAATTTTATACTTCAGAATCTGTTTTTGTAATTGTATAGACGTAGTTCTATTCTTGCAATTGAAACCTGTCATGTTTTATACATGGCTGTCATTTTGTCTATGTGGCTGTTATTTTGGTGTGGTATCCAAATGGCTTATTGATTTCACTTCCCCTTTCCTTTCCAACTGTGGATTTGATTGAAGAAAGCCATTAGAGCTGTTACCACTACCACTGTCTATCCCTAACTCTGATGGAGTTGTCATCATTTTGCAATGCTAGTCTGTTTGCACTATAATAAAAGCGAAACTGATCCATGTGCTCCAGTGATCATCTCCTTCTATTGTGATCTTAAAAGGAAAAAAAATCAACCCTCTGGTGCTCTGACATGATTATATACCATCAATCTGTGTTGTTCAATGCATTCCAGGAGTTACTTTGTGATGAAGTGTTGTCATTTACCTTTTTGGTCTACCCACTTTCCCTCAACCTTTCAACAACCCTGAAAATGGGCCTGGACTTGTTGTATTGACCTTTGGGATATACGTGTCGGTGGAGAGAGCAAGGTTTTCTGGTTGGGGAAAAGCAAGAGCCGCACTCCTTGTGTGAAACACAACACGTCTTGTGGCTGCATGCATTCTGGTCTATTGAGACTGCTGTCAGTGGAGAAATTGGTATCTCCACCTCTTCTACAATGGTTTTGTTTGGATTAATTCTCAATAAGAGAACAGCAAGTACCTCTGTTGATGTTTCCAGGGGAGGTCGCTGGCTCAAACAGGGTCTGGCACTCTGGATCACCTTCAGGAGACACATCCTCTGCAGGATCACATAACAAGTCTCTCTCCGGGACTTGGTCATTTGAGGCCCAGCTCCCTCTGCTGAGGCCCACAAGAGAGCCCCCTCCCAGCAGTATGCTGAGGGCAAGTACAACGGTGGTGCAGATTATCTGTCAAAGAACACAGGTCATTCACAGTGGGCTCGAAGACAGTACCCTAAGGACCACTGATTCCTCTTTTCCACCAAGGTATTTAGAGGGCCGGTTCAGAGCCGGTGCCTAATCTTGAACGAGTTCTTTGCATTTCGACAGCAAAAGAACCAGGAAAACTGGAAAACTGGTTCCAGAGAGGCACCAACACTTTGCTGGTCTAGAACCAAGAACCGCTTACGTCAGGGGCTGGGAAATTGCAGAAATGGACATACATGTGATGTAGTCTGCCATTGTTATTGTTGTGCTTGAAGTTGGCGCTAGCGTATATGGAGACCTATACAGACGTATACAGTGACGTAATGACGTGGCTCTCTAGCCCGTGGAAAAGCAAACCGGTTCTTAGAAGGTTCGCAAGTTGAACCAACTCTGAACCGGCACTAGCACCAGCCCAGAACCAGAACTAGGTTCACGTTGGTGGAAAGGGGGTATGAGAATACACCAGATTAATGTCAGCAGAGGACAGGAAAATGACTTCTCATATTGTTACCTGTGATCTGCCGTAAAAGAAAGCCGAGTCAATTGTGTCAGGCATTTTTTCTCCAGACACGAGCAATACTGCGGTTACTAAGGCTGGAACCCTGTTCATATAGAGAACAAGCAAGACCATTTACAACAAAAGCACTGAAGAACCATCTGAAAATAAAATAAATGTAATATATAAATAATTTAGATTTAAGTCATGACAGCAAAACACGATCCTAAACTTAAAAATCCTAAATCATGCTATTCATATTATCAAAAGCTCAATCACTATTTGCAAACATGTCATTGCAGTGTTAGCTGTTATGAGAAGTTGGGACTGGTGATCTGAATCTTCATGACATCTTCAGAGATCCTTTAATCTCTTGAGTCAAGCTTTAGGAGATACTTGCTCATGCTCACAAAACTAGGCTTTCCTGTACAAAACTATTAGAATAACATGCTCTGTAAGGCGTAGTCAGTATGCGAACCAGGTAAAACCAGTTCAGCGTCGTTTCTTTGTCCAACCTGTGAAACTGACTCACCCCCAGCCCGCAATCATCAAGATGCCTGGTGAAACTTTCAGGTCCTCGACCCGCTCCGTAAGCGCAAGAGAGAGCGCTATTAAGCCTAAAACAACAAAATGTGTATGATGAGATTAGAAATCGCTCTACTTCACATCTTGAGAATCTATTAGGATATACTGCACATGGAGAGCATACCTGGCCATACATAAGTACTGTAGAGTGAAGTATACAACAGCGTGAATGTCAGGACCTGCCCGATGAAGCTGTTGTTCCTCACCACAAAGTTCCACAGGATCATTCCAACACAAGTCAGAAACTGGAGGTGCAGTGGGGTGAAAATGGACATGTCATATATATATTTCTTGTACTGCTTCACAGTTTAATCAATGCATGATATAACAGAGTTTGAGTCTGCATTCAACAATGTGCATATGGTGTAAGTATGCTCACCTGTGCCAAGAAAAGGTTGATTGTGAACATGTGAGGTAGTCTGTTGAATTTCTTAGTTAAAAACATGACTGCTATGGTCCACACCTGTCACACAAGCACAGATGATTCTCCATTAGAAATGATGACAGTTCATCCACACAATGAGCAATGAACGAAAGGATAGTTGCTAGGATGAAGAAGACAGATTTAATGGAAAACTCCTGTAGGAAACCCATGGGAGTTAATGGGATCTCTCTGGGTCGCCATGGAAACCCCCACGGTGGTTGAGACAGGTCCTGTCTTTGCTTTGATTTACATTCCTTAGTTATCTTGGCATCCAAATGATCCCTGTTGCTATTTCTAATCTGATTTTTATTTCTCTTTCAGCATATGTCAAGGAACGATTCAAGAATTTGGGTCTTTCCTCCATCAAAATAGTCATGGCACACAAATTAAAAGATGACACGCAATGAATGAATGTGAATGAAATGGAAAGTTGATGAGAACCCAATGGGGAACGTATTGGAACCCCGTTACAATTCACATTGGGAATCCCATACCAAATGTTCCATAAGGGAAACCAAACCTATTTAAGGAACCAAACCAGCATTGTGTGTTTGGTTCCTTAAATGATGCGAGACTGAGTGAGGAAGTGAATCTAAAGCATCTGTTCCCCCACACATCCTCCTGATGACTTGTTCTAATGTAAGATACAGCCTGTGAATGTGTCACCCTGCTACGGGTTGTTTCAGTTCTTATACTAAGCTGTATCTCTGTATTACTGCTTCCAAATGCAACTCAATTGATGCAAACATTTCTCAGTGTGGTCTCAGTATTACCTAACAGTATGATAAGGTACTGTTCAACTTGAGAGTCTAACTCCCCTGTCCCAAACACTGCAGCATTAATGAAATGCAGTGTACAGGTGTACCATATCATTAGTGAATTGTGTAATCATTTCCTGAAATTCAGCATACTGGTATTAAGCTTTGAAAATGAAAATGAAACAATTGGAGGCAGATTCATTAGTCTGTCATTTTTAAATGAGCCTTTATACTATGGATAATTTGCCTGGTTTACTATTATATCTGTGATTTGTGATTTTTAGCCATCTTTTGTACTTTGTTATGTTGTCTGGGTGAAACTTTTTGTGCTGCTGCCTGTCTTGGCCAGGTCTCTCTTGCAACAAGGATGTTTAATTTCAATGGGACATCCTTAAATCCAATATAAAACAAACAACAAGAGGATGAAACAAGAGGAATAGCTAACACAGAGGCAGTTAATGATTAGAGGGCGGTTATCACTCACCAGGGCGACTAAGCTCACTATGCTTACGTCAAAGCTAACATTCTGCAGTGAATTCATCAAATGCTCAGGATCCATCCAAGGGATTGTAAGCAGCCAGGCAGAAACATACATTATCGGAGCCGAGAGAAATGTGCTTATTACCATCCCAGAGGTAACCTGTTAGGAAGCACAACAAAACACTCATATGTATTGGGAAAAACATGGAGGTGGAGAATCTGAATATATATCTGAATGTCAGGTAGAAGGCTGGCAGGTAGATCAACAACTCACAACTTCTAGCTCCATGTTATAATGGGCAGCGTAGATAGCCACACTTGGTGCCGTGGGGAAGACTCCATAAAGAAAGGCATAGTTGGAGAGGCTCGACTGATTGAGAGAGCTGGTCTTGCTATTGTCCAACAGATCTACCATGTCCTTACAAACCAGGGGCATCAGCAACCTAAAGATGAAACCAATAGAAATTCCAATGAAATGATTGTTGCCATGTGGCCATTATTTTAGTGGTTAGTGAACCAACTCCGTGAAAGGCAGTGCGTGTAGGATTAAATTAAATAATTACATCCAGTAACTATTAGCACATCACACACCCCTGAGACTTGGTGCTACATGTCACCCATGTTGTAAAACACTTGAGGTCTGACTCACAGCCTCGGGCAAAAAAACATGTTGGTAGCACAGGCCCATACCTGCTGACTTGCAACGCCCTCCCAGGGAACATCTAATTATACACATGAGATCATTTGATATCACAAAACATGATATAGAAACAGTGCATTGTGCAAACATATAAAAAACTAGCCAAATATGTCCCAGTAGAAGAATTCATCCTTTCTACTCACAGTTTTGCTGTGATGAGCAATATCAGTGCTACGACTGTGGACCTGGTTAATTTCCTCAGCTGGCCCACCATGGACAGACCCAAGTAGAACAGAGCCGCTCCCCCAAAAGAGTTAGCCAGGCCGTCCACGAATTCAACCATGAAGGCTGGGATTCTCTGGCCCAGGACGAAGTGGGCGATGATGCCGATGACCACCATGAACACTATAGGGTTCTTCAGGACCTGCCAAACTACATGTCCCACGATCACAAGCTTGCTCTGCTGCTGGTTTCCCTGATTTTTCCACTTCTGGATCTCACAGAAGGCAAAGCCAATGGGATTCAGTAGCATGAGGGACACGGGCGCCACCAGGTAGATGTATTGGAGGTACTCTGGATGTGTCTGACTGTACAGAGCCTCAACTGTGGTGACGATAGAGAGAAACAGATGAAGGATTGACAGCAGAAAACTACAAAGAAGGCAAGAAAAAAAATTACACACATCTGCTTTGTAAATACAGAGATCTCATTTAACCAAACCTATAATTACACTTTTTTAGATGAATGGACAAACACATGATTACACAGAAACACAGCCTGACTACAGATATAATAGTGAAGACATGTTCTTTGCTTTGTTTTACTCACCAATAGGGTATCCCAAAGCAAAATCATTGCTTTGAGTGGCAAATATGGAGAAGAGCCCAGCCTTACTAAAGCGACTGTCCGGACTGGCAACTATCAGTGTAAGGACGCAGACAATGAAAAACACAGACACTTTGGCGATGAGGATGCTCCACACAAACGACCAGATGACATTACCCAAGTCCAGCAGCACCATGTTCTTGAACAGCAGCGCTGGAAGGGCAAACTTTGACACAAAACTGCCCAGTCCTTTGGCTTGTGTGGTGGTGATGATGTTTGCTCTCCCCGCGAAGTATCCACACAGTATTATCCCAAAGCACTCCAACAGGGCTGGGAAGAGCTTGTCAAGGGACATCGTGGAGGGGACAGCGGGGGAGTCCGGGTCTTCCCCATACGACAAGGTGCTGGTTGGTAGCTCCATGCTGCTGAGCCTCCCAACATCAGCTCTCATACCTGGTTTGTGGCCATGTTAATGTCGAGGTCGCCTGCTCGTCACTAGATATCAGAAGGGGGGTGAGGGGTTGGGGGGCATGAGTTGAGAGTTTTGTAACGTTTAAAGGCTGGTACAAAGTGGTAGCTAGTTAGCATGCTAGCTGCCAAACCAGTTAACACTCATTAGCTGAATTGCCTCGAGTAATATTACGAAACGGCGCGTGCTGTTAGCCTGCAATGTTGGCTTAATTCCAAATAAGTAACTTAATATCCACCTGTCCTATGAGCAAGAGATAGCGGTTCAATCCCGTAAATCACGCGGTTTGAGAGGTTGTTGCGTTATTTCCGCTTAACTAAAATAATGTCACTTAATATCACGTTATTACACTCACTGTGACCTCCGACTGTTGTTTTAGTTCCTGACGTCCATAGTGTCACCAAGACACGACTGAGCTAGCTATGTTTATACATGGCTATGTATAAACTCGTGAGACACGAGCTGCTGTTTCGTCGAGAATAAAACGTGAAGGTTGTTACGTGAATATATTTGAACGCGATTTGCCTCCATATTAAGAAAAATATCCACTTACTGCACTTGTTTTACTTCAGGTCCATTAGACAAACACCACGACTCGTGCCTGACTTTGATAAATCCTGATTCACCAGGACGACCAATCCTGGATTTGGAGGACTAGACGTGGGCGGGGCTTTGTGCGCATGCACGATCTGGGTTCAAACATCATTTGACTTCCTAATGCATTGTTTTAAATAATTTTGCCTAAGTCTGCTGTAGGAACACGCAGATTTTAGGTACTAGAAGTCACACGCACGTTTCTGTATATGTCTTGCACACACTCCGTACACACATAACAACCACTTTTAATGCCAGTTAGACCGATGCACTTAATCCATAAATAGATTTAAAGTGTCCAAATGGCAGAATAAAATGTGGTTTCTCATCTTCCAGGTAGAATTCTATGTATGTATAAGGTTGTCATCATCTTGCAGAAAATTGCTGATAAAGACTGCTAAAACGAACATGCTCAGCAACACTACCCAGTTACCTTCTGTGTTGCAAGGTTAATGCACTTGGCCAAGAGAAGTGTCTGCTGATAAAGATGATTCATGTGAAAATATTGAATTAAGTATATATGATACACATTTTATTGGACAATTTGTACGACTTGAGCTTTTCTTTCACCATATCCCCTCTAGTGCACACACATTCAGATGCTTCTAAGGTTGCAGTGCAGAGTCACCCACAGTCCATCACCCCTGGACTAGCTTAAGGGCCCAGTACTTTGCTCAAGGGCACTTCAGTAGCGATGGTGGACATCACAGAGTACAAGCCAGAGTACGCTCACTAGCTCCCTCCCATCAATGCCAGGGATGAAACTGGCAATTCTCTAGTCATTAGCCAGCCTCTCCACAACTAGGCCAAGCTAATGTCGCTTCACGTTTTTTCATAATAAAACGACCTTCTGTGTTGCAAGGTTAATGCACTTCATATTCTAACGTATGCATGTAACACATACACACACATGCTATCTCTCCCTCCCTCTCTCCCTTACATTGTTTGGAAGTAATATTTAATAATGCCCTGCATAACTGGTGACATTCCCCGACATAGTAAAATCATCTGGAAGAGAATCATTAGGGACTCAGCAACAACAGTGTCAACATCACCCCCCTTGCAAACCTGCATGGCCAACTCTTTTTATTCAAGGACTCTCTTTAAACACGTCAAATATTATAATATTCTAAAACAGAAACTATAACATTTTAGAGTAGAAGAAGATACAGAATTTGATAAAGTACAAAGTATATCAACAACTATTATTTTTCTTCAAATATCTAAAAGCAACCAGACAAGAAACTTCTACCACACATCTTACTGCAGCCAGGAAATTATACAGAAGGTCACACCGCAAAAGCAACACACTGGGGATCTGAAAACTCCTCTAGAGCATGCGCAGCTCAATGAGACGGCTTGCAAACACGCCCAATGTGCCAATGAGACACACTGCCATGAACACGCACAGCAGGATATGATCCAACACCATGGCCACAAACTTCCACTCCTCAGCAGCCTGCGAAAAGAAAAAGAGGAGGGAGAATATGTCACTCACAAAGACAGGAAGCAACAGAGCGGCGCATTCAGGCTTTGCTTCTTTGCTATGAGAAAGCTTACGTTGTTGGATTCCTCGTCTGATTTCATGGTTTCTGCGATGTACTTGACTCCCTCGATGGCGCTGCGCACGTCGGCGTTCTTGGTGATGGGTGACTGGTAGGGGATAGCAGCAGGGGTGGCCTTGCCAGAAATGTCCGAGATGTCAAAATCAGGGCCGTAGATGTTTCTGCCCTGCTTTTGTATGCTCGGACGCTTCATTGTTGAGAAGAACATGATGTTGGGGATGGTTTCAATAAAAATCTGCCACAAAAGAAGAGAAATGCACAATAATGTCAAAGTTGAATACAAAGTTATTTAGAAAAAGAAATTCAGCGTATTACCACTAGATGGCAATACAGTGCAAATAATCGATTTGGATGACACCATCTCCCATCTCCAGACAACTAACAATTACAGTGATAAAACTCTCCATTTGCTCCCCTCTCTGCCCACCTGGCGGACCCAGTCGGGCATGGTGTGAGTGCTTGGGGAGCGGTGGTGAGTGTTGATGACGATGACTGTGATGATGATGGAGGCAATGACGAAGACCATGGTGAAGAGCATGTACTTCCCGATGAGCGGTACGGCGCTGGAGGTGGAGGGGATGAGCTCCACGATGACCAGCAGGAACACAGTCAGAGACAGTAGGACAGAGATGCTGAGAGTCATCTTCTCACCTGGTTGAAATAACACAGGATGGGCATTTTTCTAATTGAACGCATACAAGTGTGTTTAAACCATTTAACCCATGTGTTGTCATTTTTCAACACCATCTATTCAGGAGAGTATGTTAAAGTCTTGCTGGCACCAGGGCGGGGGTGTGAAAGTTTCAACTGTGTCAGCTCATGATACCCTCAATATGCAATCTCAATGCTGCCACGAGGGGAGCTGTTTCACTGAGCCCTGTCCAATATTTGAGCCCTTTCTAATCCTATTTCTAGTCCACTGCTAGTGTTGACATGTAACTGAGTCCGAGTTATTTGGTATTAGAACAATGATTGGACTCTTCACTAATCCAAGCAAATTCTATTAAAGGTATGAGAGGCAACCTTTTTTCTGGTAACATAAAATAGAGCAACCATTTCACGCCAATTGAATGCAAAACATGTTGTTTTTGTTGTTCAGCGAAACCAATTAATCCAGGGGACACCCTTTGGCACCAGCATCCCCTCCCCACAGTCAGCAGCCATATCAGAAACAGGCATCCAGTGATGTATTATACATTAAAGCAAAGGCCCGCTTCCAGACATGACAGCACAGAGGGACCCTGGGTAATGAGGCAGTCCTACACACTGGGAACATGGCCAGATGTGCACAGGAGCACTGTAGTTTCTGTCCCAGCCAATGTCGAAACACCGCAGACCGACAGTCAGACTTGAGGACTAGCACTTGGCCAAGAGAAGTGTCTGCTGATAAAGATGATTCATGTGAAAATATTGAATTAAGTATATATGATACACATTTTATTGGACAATTTGTACGACTTGAGCTTTTCTTTCACCATATCCCCTCTAGTGCAC
>CABFOQ010036316.1:62305-84511 GCA_900660455.1 Gephyroberyx darwinii
GTACTCTGATGAGGAAATGTGGCACAACAAGAATCGGCAGAGGCTGGCTCCCTGGCACTCGGCCAAAAACAGTTCACACATACAAAAACAAAAGGGGGTGGGAGAACATTTTCGGAATGCAAATTTGGGCATCATACGAGACTTCGCTGTCCTAGATTCTGGTCGCCACAGTTAAACTCTGAAGGAGAGGCAATACAAAGACAAGCTGCAAACGCATGTGCCTTTTCCTTGTTGATTGTTGTCTGCTTTCTAAACCAAGACATCAATAATTAATAATTAATGTCGGATATGTGTGGCACACTTTGTTTCATCAATAAATCATCAAATACACACATCAGACCGCATTATTGCATCTGAGGGATGAAAACCACTTTCAGCAACATCTACAGTGAAATGGAAATCTCATCACAGTAATTGAAGCAAAAAGGGAAAAATGTAACAGAAGCTTTTTTTTCAATATGATCATCGAATTGTATGTATCTATATTAAATCAATCAAATAAAAAGATTAAAGGGCTTTTCATGATGATATTTCCCTTAAATTGCAGGATAAATAGGACTAAAGACAAAGAACCGTCACACTACAGGACTGGATCTTGCTGAGGAAAGTCAGTGAATGTGTTACAACATGGTAGCTGCTGGTGGAGAACATATGAATATAGAGAGACACGGAGAATCCCAGGAGAAGCCCAAAACCCCCACGCTGGTATGAATGTCATTTGCAGGGTATGGTAGCTACTGTGGCTACTACTACTAACTCAGCTATAATGGGGCTAATGTTTAGGTTACCCCTCACACATACCCTTGCACACATATTCTTTTTATTTCTTATTGTTATTATTATTTTTCTTATCTCTGGTGATATCTTTTCATATGTTTTAGTGTGAAATTTTCTATTTTCTATTGTATTCTTTGCCTTTTACAGTACTTGCTTTCATTCTTGTTTTACTACTTTTTATTCTATTTTATTGTTATGCACCAAAACACCAAGTCAAATTCCTTGTATGCGAAAACATACTTGGCAATAAAACTGATTCTGATTCTGATTCTGACATGAAAACACTCACAGATACTACTCTAGAGGAGCCTACATTAAGATATTAATGACTCATTTAAAAATTTTTTTTTTTTTTTAAATTTCTTTAGCACTGACAGCAAAGCAATCTCATCCTCACACTTCTTTGCATTGAATGTCCTATTCACTAATCCAATGAGAAGCTATCCGGTCAAAACTAAGACTTACATTACTAACATTAGTGTAAAGTATCTATTACATCACAGCAAATCTCACAGAAATAGTCCTCATTTCAATCTATTATACAACCCCTAATCTATGGTGGTGGGATTTTAGATTAAACCTCAATAATATCTTTACTTGCACTGAAGAAAATAAGTAACCCATATCCAGAAATGAGCACTGTGAACTCCATGACTACATAATACGATGTTAGGTGACCCAGTGCTTTCATGCAGTTTCATACAGTGTCGTTCTAATGCAGCTAATTAATGCTCGTCACAGCAAAGAACAAAATGTACCTGCACATTTGACGCCCTGAGCCATCAGTCCCCACATGAAGCTGGCACAGTGCTCACACCAGTGAGGTCCCCGGAAGGTGTGGACCTAAAATGTGGAGAGAGAACGGTGAGACGATATTAGCGGTGAAGTGAAAGGAAAAGACAGAGGGGACAGTGAGGAGTTGGGAGACATTTACTCCCCGCACATCCCACCTTCTTTAGGTTGGCCGGGAGCCTCCTAGATGCTGCCATCTTAGATGAGGCAGCCTAGAGGGGATTATCTCTGTGGCGAAGAGGATTGCTGTTTAAATAGCCACTCAAATTGATAATGATTGGGCTGGGGGCAGCGGGGACTCAGAGCAGGGGAGGCTTTGCTGTAATGGTACAGTAGGATTTAATGCCAAACCAATGTGAGGGTGCAAGTTGTCATGGAAATCTGCTATGGAAACGGTAGAAGGCCGCCTCACTCAAAGGGAGTCCCACACTTCGCCAGGTAACAACAGCCCAGCCAATCAGGAAAGCCCACACAAGGCATCTGGGAACGAGAGGGAGCCACATCTCGCCTAGTTTCACTGCATCATGACAACAGTGGCTACAGTAGGAAAGCTCTTGAAAAGCTGTGAGGAACTAAATAGTGTTATGTTATGAGTTCTTGGACAGTCAAACACCAGTAATGTTTGTCCCCATTTACCCGTAGTGATGTCACTCGCTTTCTTTTGGTGTCTTTTTTTTATGCTTGTCCCAGGATTTTGCTTCACACATATCCTAATGATTGCGGGGTGTCTGAGATGATGCTATTTTCTGTGTTCTTTGTTGTTTTACGACAGATAAATAGGCCTATTTGCAGTTTTGGATTAGATTAGATACAAAAGAAGCCATTATGGCGCCCATTGTTGAAGATCTCAGTCCATCAGATTCCATCATTTAAAAAAAAAAAACACAGCAGAAGATACTTTTGCACCACCCTTTTTGAATGAGAGTGGCTTTACAGGAAAGAGGGAAATAAATCTCATGAATGTGTCTATTGACTGCCTCAGTGCGTTTTGAAAGTTTTGCAATCGAAGAGCTATTATCAGCTCTGAGATATTATACCCTGTGGTGAACATTTCCCCTCATGTGTTGGTTGCAGAAGCTTTAAGGGCAGGAGCTAAATGCATAACATACCCATAACATGTTGAAATAGAAGATTCAGCAAAACGGCAGAACAGGAAGAGACTGGTGAGCGTCAGCAGTTTGAAAGCCTTTAAGGGAACGCTGCTCTCCCTGCTCTCCATTCCATTAACTAACCAAAACAGGAGAGCGGGACTACTGCTGACAAGAGCCAAACGGGGATGCACTCCTCCACTGTTCCCCCTTCCGTTGGCCTAATCTCCCCATCTGGTGCTCAAACCCAACAGCAGCGCTCCACAGACCACCTAACAGATTTTCTTTTGATAAAGGCTCACTGGACAGACCAAAACAGCTTTTTTGTTTATCATTCTCCCACTCAGTATTACTGCCCCCCTCCCCCTGCCCTCCCACCATCACCAGAAAAGCATGAAAAGCTGTCCTCAGGTCTCAGCGTGATGAAATGAAGGCATTGAAACAGCTGGCAATGGCTGACAGGATGTTAGCCCTGTAAGTTTATTCAAGTCTCACCTTGAAGTTGTGGACTTTCTCGTACTTGGGCGCCCGGTCGCTCTCCTTCAGTGTGGCTCTGCGGACCAGTGAGGTGAGCTGTGAATACGCAAACAGTTTGAGCGGCTGCCAGATAGTGGCTGGAGGTTTCTGTGGCCCCATCCTCATTCCCAGCGCTGCCGCCAGAATATCCTCCTGGTTGGCCTCTCGCTTGGCCTTTTGCACCAGGGACTTCTCTCCCTTGAGGACCTCGTAGGACTCCCTAGATGGCATTCTGGTACTGTGGTCTACCGAACCGGATGAAGAAGCAAACCCTATGGAACAGTCCAAAAAGTTAGCGGGTCCCCCGGCTGTGAAAGGAAAACTCCTTGATGCTCAGAGCAAGTCTACATCAAGCGATGTTACTTGCATTGCTCCTATCAAAAGAAAAGATGGTCAAAAAAGCAAATGCAAACTGTGAAGAGTCAGAAAACCATCAAAAAGAGTCCAGAAGAAGAAAACTGCATCCTCTGTTAAATCCTCTCACAGCAGTGACAGTAGATTAAATGGTGCCTCTGTGATTGGAGTGTCAGGTCTTATGATGGCTAGATACAATAGAGGTGCAGCCCTGGGTGCTCATGTGGTTCCCTGGGAATGTGCATGCAGATGAGCTGAGTGGTTGCGCTAATCCTCTCCTCCCTGTGCAGAGCTGATATTCTCTCTGGAACAGAGACAGCACACTGTGTTTGGATGCTGCCAGGGCTGGCAGAGTGAGGGGGAGGAGTACGGGGGCGGACCCTGTAGTAGTCAGCAGCGGATTAAATGGATCCTGTTGGCCAATCACTGCACTGCCTCACAACGCTTTATAGTCGCCTCTACCCCGCCCCCACACAGCCGCCTCTATCAGATATCTAAGCAAAGGGAGCCTCGGTAGGACGAAATGAGAGTGGGTTGATAATGAGCAATGAATGAGTCATGCATCAAGAGTGGGCTGCTGTCTGCAGGACTCGTGACAGCAGTGGGCCGTTGGAGAGAGGGGCTATTTTCAAAATCATGTTGCCACAGAAACTGGTTACGCCAGGAACTACAAAGACCTGTCCCGAAAGCACCATACATAAAAGATGAGATCATTGCTGTTGACGTAGGCTTTGACACATGGGCTCTAGCCTGCAAACAAATGAAAAAATAAGATAGTTATTTTTTCGTTTTTTCAGTTGTAAAAACAATACGTTCTGAAAAAGAATGCAGTGGTCCGTTTCTATGCAAGCGCACATTGTTTACATTGTATTGAAGCCACCCAACCACACAGTGATGAAACAGGTTACTATCTGTGGTCACTATCTACAATAAAAAGCACCTTATAAATATAAGGTGACTTCAAATACATGAACAGATTAAAGTCACATGCCGATACTCTGAGACACAAAGTACAACAAACAATGTGGTTATCAAACATCACCCCAAATATGAACCCCAAAAATAACATGAAATACAATTCAGATATTACAAAAGATCTACACAATAAATAATTGGTATAATTCATTGTTACCAAGTAATTCATTTCACCTTATTCATTTCATGATCTATACGATAACGAAGTACAGGATGTATGTCTGTACAAGAGAGACATAATGTGAGAGATGGGGAGATGGGAGTCTTTGTCGCCATGTTCATTTCCTCAAGGCTCGTACTTATTCAAGTGTTGTGGTACATGCAAATGAAGTATCAAATATAGCTTCGTGATGGCACCGTGGGAGAGAGGCTCTGCAACCTGCTTCCTCTAACTCGCACTGCAAGTCAAATGTGATTATACTCCCACATCTCGGACGCAGCTGTTAGAAACGCTTTCTTCTCACCTCTTGGAGGGCGAAGGTTGGTGGAGCGGTGGAGAGGGAACGACTACACAGGCTGTAGACTCACCTTCACAAATCAATAAGGACTGTTCTCTTATTGACAGTTACCGCTCCCCCTCCTCTTCCCCACCAGCAGAGAGGTAGCAAAACAGAACAGCAGAGGCCAGCAAAAAAACGCAAAAGCCTTTGAAAATCAATGTAGGTGTGTACAATGACATCCCAAACTGTGGTGTCTGTAACTGACAGCAACTTGAAGCTCAACATGAAAGATGAAACAAGAGGGCTTTCAATTCAACTCCCCCTCTCCCCCGTACTCAGTGAAAGTCTCTGCTCGGGAGGGTTACCCAGACCGGTAGATGAAAGGCACTTAGGTCCTTTTATATGCGCCGGTTCATCCTCTCAGACCCTGAGCACTTTAGAGGGGCTTTGCGGTGTAATTGCATCGCCCGCTGTTAAGTGCAGAACAAGTATCTGGTGCTCAGGATGTGGCTTACTTTGAACGCAGCTCTAATTGACACTGATTGATTTGCCTGTTTCCCAAACATGTCCCAAGATGGGACTGTTGAGGAAGGATGCACACAGGGCCGTTAATATAGTAGCCTTTTACTTCTCTGTGTTGAAATGTCCGTCTGTGTCTGTGGAAGCTGCCTCTTTTAGGGTCCGGATAACAACTCCAGCTCGCTGGAAGAAACAAACCAGCACAATATCAAAACCTTTTTCACAATTGTGATGCCACCCTCAGAAAGAGGTCGAGCCATTAGGTTCTGGTAGAAATGCTGACTTCTGCGGGTTAGAGAGGTTGTTACGTAAGGAAATGTTATTCAAATGCATTGCTGACCTAGCAACGTCATAACGACCCGTTACGTCACATGAACTGCAGCATTCACTTTACTGACCTGATTTTAAACTCAGAGTGCTACAATCTCAAATCAATTAATTAATCTGTAATATAGTATACTTTATTTTAAAATCAACAAACACTAATTCATGATCTCCCTTATGGAAAAGTCCCAGGGGAAGTTTCCACTGTGAATTGCCACCCATGGAACATGTGATTGTATTGGGGATCCAACAGGTTCCCCAATGGGTTCTCACTGGTTTTCCTATTCATTCTCATCGTTTTCTGATTTGGGTTGCAACATCTTTTAATTTGTTTGCCAATGCCATTTTGATAGAGGAAGGATCAACACCCTTGAATATGCTGAAAGAGAAATAAAAACAACATTGAAATGGAAGCAGGAATCATTTCGATATACACATGAAAATCCGGTAGAAGTGGGATGGTGGTTCCTTGGTGACCCAGAGATCCCATTAACCCATTAGATCATGGGTTTCCAATGAGATAGTGTTTAAGTGATGTCCTCACCAGCGAAACAGTGAAAAGCGCATATGAAGCAGAAAGTACACTGATCCATTAATCTCATCCTTGAGCAAACCGGAGGATCAGTTATGTAATGTTACGTAACCTTGGATACGTAACCCTGGCGCAATGTGACACTGAAGTCAGAGAATACAGAGCATTGATCTCAGAACTAGGACACCCGGTTACGTAGTATCTGAAGTAAGTAACCATAAGAAATCTGAATCTTATCGTGCACCGCAGGTCTTCACAACACTGTGACGGCAATGGCCTTAGTTGTACCTTGTGTAGCTGTTGAATAACTACACACTAAATAACTTTATATGGAATAAATGAAATATTAGACAGTTCATCCTTCACCATTTGATAAGAGAGGGGTTCGACTTCAATCACAGGCACAGTAAGCCTATAGCCCATATATGGTTAAGCCACCATTGCCAAGAAGCACCTCATAACCATAAGAATGCAGTTAAGACCGCTGCAATTTTTGCTAGCCTTGCAAGAAAGCCAGAACAAATTACACCATATTGCACCGGGACAAATAGATTACCTGCATGTGGCTGCAACAGTCTGAGCGTTGACAGTGATGTATGGTAGGCTGCTATCACGCTTTGCTATCCAAACAGCAAGGTCACAACGCTGAGACGCTGGTTATAATGCATAGGCGCAATATTTAGTGCAATATAGCCTCACGTGCATTTTCAACTGGTATGTGGGTTTGTTCTCCCGCAAAAAAACATCAACATGAATGCAATACAGTGGCAAAAAACTATAAAGCCCTAGCTGTTTGCCCATAAGGGAAGAATGGTGTACTACGCCTACTGAAAACCCAGTGGTTCAATACAGAGCAGGACGTTGGCTCACTGATTGACTCAATGCTCTGGTGATGAGTAAGCAAAGCAGCCCACAGCCACCACCCCGCTGCCCTCATGCTTCACACTCATAATGAACACAGACCATAACAGAAACCACTCACTGGCTCTACATGGAGCCTTCCGGTGCCATTAAGCTGTGACCACTATATTCAGTCAGCTATTGGAAAATCATTTTACATTCATCATATGGATACGTTGTTTGCCCAAACATAAGGCCAGTATGGTCCAAGTAGTCCTAAATAAAAAAAACAGTTTTAAAATGATTCTGGAAACACATACAGGCGCCACAGCCAAAGTAAATGCAGTCATTAATACCAGAATGCCATTCACTGAGGAATCACATGCTTCTATTTACAACCACTCGGTATTATATGGATTGGCCAATGTTGGGAGGAACCATAAAAAGGTTTGAGTGGTTCTTTATCAGGGCATGGTCCAATAAACAAGGATTTTTATCACAGCAAACCTGTATTTAACAGTACAGCAGCCAGAAGCATAAAATGTTTACATTTTCCACCACTAAATATTTCATTCTCAAAACATACTAGGCTATTTGCACAGTGTAGAATAACTCTAAGTGCAGGACATTACATGCTGTTCTTGGAATAACACTGACGCCGGCAAGAGCCGCTCTGTCCATCATTCCTTTCAAAGAACTCTTATGCAACTGCACTGTGCGAGACTCCCCCGCAGATTAGAAGATCCTGATAAATGATCACGTCTTCCCCTATCCAGGTTCCATCAACCATGGCCTCATCAGCAACTGACATTAGGGCAGAGGGCTTGTTTATTACAAATGCTATTTCAAGCACAAAGGGATATCAGAATCAGAATCAGGTTTATTGCCAAGTATGTTTTCTCATACAAGGAATTGAATTGAAGAATAAAAGCAAGTACTGTAAAAGGCAAAGGTCAAGATTACAATATAAAATAGAAAAATTCACACTAAATATATGAAAAGATATTATAAGAAATAAGAACAATAATAATAACAATAAAATAAAAGAATATGTGCCATATATATGTTCTGAAAATTAAACAGCTGTACATTTTTGTGCAGAATGTGCAGAAATATTAACCAAGGATATGTGCAAAAGTTCACAATGTGCGGTGTAAAGAACATGTGCAATGTACAAAATACAGTCCAAAATATGTGTGTGAGACGGTTACATCAACGCACATACTTGGACTGTATTTTGCACATTGTGAAACTTCGAACGCTACCCCTAATTGGGTCTACAGTCTGAATAGATTCAAAGTCCCAAACACATTATGACCATTAGGAATGTCTATTGGGCATATATTGTTATAGAGATGAAGATGATGTAAAGATGGCCCAGAGTCACATCTTGACTAGCAGTGGGTCTGATCAGTGTAAGACGCTCTCTGTCTGCTCTGGTTGTAAAAGATACAAACCTGTGGAGTATTGACCATATTGTATCCTCTCATGTTTCACCGGGTGTACTGTAACAGCATCTGCTGTGTAGCGCCAGGCTCCCATGAGATTAGAGCTGATGTCTCTGAGCTGGTGTACTTCCTCTATACACTGGTGGTTATCTCACTTGCTGAATTAAGCTGACTAGTCCCGCGAGGTGGCAATAATAATAGACGTTGTAGAGGTGCTGATGTATGAATAATTCGATCGGTGTGTTTTATAGCGGGCTACACCGAACAGATATTGCATCCTGAGCAACAGTTTCACTTGACTGCTTTAGAACAAAAGCGTGCTGGGTTATGCTGGGGAGGAGGGAGTAAGAATCATTATTAGGATGTCAAAAATAGACCTAATGGTGTAATGCTGCAAGGGCTGCAACAGCGCAGGGTTCTCCAACATGACAGCAAAGTCATCGCCTGCAGTCCAACTTAGCAACTATACATGCTTTCCCTGTGACCTACGACTGTTGAGTTTACATTATTCTACTATATACTACTGTACTGTAATACTACAGTTATGTCACTCTGATGTGCACTGCTATCAGCTCCATCATTAACATTGTTAGTACCTTGTTGGGACCTGTAATTGCTGCACCCTCCTTGGTAATCAGTGTAATGCTGACACTGCTGGACTGCAGTGAGCCAATTGGTGCAACACGTTGGTGAGATGCATCATCCCCTCCATGTTTCATCAAAATCCAATCAGCAGTGTCGTGTTGTGTTGAGACATCAAGTGTGACAAAAGCAGACAGATTTAGAATTTGCCACTGAGTGCATAAAGCCAATCTCCCATTAATTGTTCATTCATTCATTTCCTCTAGCTGGATAATCCTCTACGGGACACGCAGATAGGTCCAGTGATCAAACTCAGGTTCTTCTTGCTGTGAGGCATCATTACTAACCACTGAGTCACCATGCTGCCCCTAATTAGTTGTCAAAGGAGCAAATCCAGGTTTTACCATTTTGATGGCATCGCAAACAAGCTGTTTGGGTCTGTAGTTTCTGCTTATGTTCACACTTTTATGATACTGATCGAATGACCCTGGGTCATAGGAACGTGAATCCATAAGCTGATCGGTATTTCCCTTTGATTAGCAGAAATAAATTTGGTTGAAATCAAGAACTGCATGGTGTTTCTGGCCGTAGCTCACATTTCACGGCTGTTTTCAATTTCTGCCATGCTCAAATTAAACCAGGATATTTTTAGAACAGCCTGATGCTGAGGTTTGGCTCACTAGCTCACTGTTCACTGCACACTTTGTGATTCCCTTCCTCATTTTCTGAGGAATTGTAAGTTTATCATAACCGTCAGACTTTGCTCCATGTCCTGCTGCAGGAGTAAAGAATACCAACATATTAGAATTAGCAACTGAGCCAAGTGCATTTCATTTCTCATTCCAGGTGGTTTTAGGAAGCTATAATATTATAACATCATGTTTGCCAGTTGTCAAAATCTGATTTCATTTTCTAAGCCCATTGTAACACAAAAATGGGTGTCCCTTATGCCTTTTACACCCAAAGGTTAAGTTATAAATTGGACGTTTTGTCTGTTGTCATAAAACAACAACAACTACCAAAAAACCAAACAGATATTGTCTCAAAGCTAATGGGTGACCCCCAATCCTCAGTGATATATTGGTATTGCAAAAGTGCATTCATTTGTACAATTTCCTAGAAAAGCAGAGAGAAGAAACCAAATCAAAATTGTTGTTCAGAGCATCGTGAATGAAATTCAGCAAGCTATAGTGTTATAGATATATCACCTCTGGTAGATACTCACCCATAATCAGCTGCACATTTTAACCTGTGTGTGTGATGCTTGCCTTATTGTCAACATTGCCATTGTGCACATTGTTTAGTGAATACTCAATGGTCTTCAAGTCAGAGACCGTGCTTTAAAGCTCTATTGCTTGTGATGGTAACAAACCCAAATCATAATGTATGTGCTTTTACTGCAGTATTGCAGTAACATAGCAGCCGGCAAACATGATTGACATTCATTAGTGTATAAATAGCATACAAGCAGATCTGCTGCTGCAGTTATATATATCTCTCTATAAATGTATATGAGTTTATATATATATATATATATATATATATATATATATATAAATATCCAATCTGTGACAGCAGTGTGAGTTATTTGGCTCGAGGCAGTGCTCCAATCAGCAGGCCATGAATATCAAATCATTCAGATTTACAAATAACGGAGCGGCTGGTGGACATCTGGTCAACCAATGTCTGTGGCTGATGCTCTGCCCGTGTTGCCTGCTTGTTAGCATATCAAAGGCACCAATGCATTTAAACAGACGGAAAGAGAAATGAGGCAAAATGCCAGTAAATCTTGAAGGAGAAATTGAAAAACAGAAACACAATATTTTAAAATGAACTGGGATAATATGACTGTGCCTGCTTCCTGTCCCTTCTACTGCATATCAATCCATCAAATGACTTTACAGAATATTCAGAATAATACATCACACAGCCAATGGGCTGTTGAAGTTAATCTGCCTGTGTTTTCTGCATCAGATTTGCACATTGGTTTGGTCTGGAAGGCCTAAACAGGGCTGCTTTTTGTTTTTAACTGCTGAGGTTGAACCCCCCCAGCACCACCGCGGCTCCCCAACCTAGTTTATGAGTTCTCTGCACCGTGAGACTACACAACACACACAGGGGGAGAGAGAAAAGTTTGCTGTACAAGTAATTCGGCTGTAAAGATCCTGATCCAACCCTTTCAAAGCCATGTGTAATTGTCAGTTACTACGTAATCTCGTCCTGCGCTGTTGAACAAGGACAATCTCTCTCATTGTGGGATGTGCTGCACCTCTGGCCCCTGGCTGGTAGTCCATTTTCACAGGATTGTATGTTCCTCCAGTGGCCTGTCTCTTGGAGAGTCAGCGCTCATTTACCAGCCTTTGTGTCCATCGGAGGAGTAAACAACTTGCTTTCACGAGTGGTCTGGGAATCTTGTGATTTGCCTCAAAGCCTTTTTTCACTGGCGTGGTTTAGCTATTCTAAAACACTTCACTGTGGATAAATGAACAGTTCAAACACAAACAAGTAACAATTATACTGCTAGAATTTAACTTGTTCCCAAGGAAAGGACCCCCAACACACTGTATCACATCATTACCGTATAGCTATTTCAAGTGGGATGATGAATACCCCTGCCTAGCCCTAACCCTGCCATCTTCACATAATATCCAAAAACAACTTAATACTTAAATTGTACTTTTGCTCCAACCGTGAGATCACTGCAGCTTTCCCGAAGAGAAAGACTATAATTGATGATGGATCTTCATGTGAACATGATGCAAGTGCAGCCACACAGGAAGCTCTAATTTGAGCACAGCTCTGTACCTTTATGGATTATGTGCATGCACAAATGGCTGCCCAACCCCTAATGGGAACCCGCTACCAACCAATAATGATGAATTTTTCATTTTGATCTGGATATCTTTTTTTTATTTTTTATCACACTGTGATAAACAGAACGGCCACCAACTGCAGCTGATTGCATTCAGATTATTTGCCGAGCAACCGGTCATGAAGCTCAAGGTTTAGTAGGTCAAATGGGAAATGTAGGAATGCAGTAGATTAAAATTGCTGTGCTAACCAAATGCCAAATGTGAGGTACAGCTTTTTTTCCCCCTTCTGCATAAAAAGAGATCCTCCTCCACTGCCGCATGCCCTGTGCAGACCACGCTTCACCCTGTAATGGTATGGAGCGCCGTGACCACAATGCACGCCCCGTTAACTAGTCAGACGTAAAGGGGCTGGCTGACTTTACTTTTTTTTTTTGTTTGCCCAGGCGGATAGAATGAGTGTGGTTGAAATGACCCTAATCCTCCATTATTGCCTCTCTGACCGGGGAATAGAATCGCAATTTTAGATTTCACCCACTATGGAAAGGCATTAGGTTTGTTTGCACAGAGATATATATGTAATAAAAGTGTGACAATTTCATCTTGGGTCCAGACCGATCAATATAGGTCATGACTCACATGTACCAAATGCCGAGAGTTTCATCTTTAAACGTGGGCAGTCCTCAGTTGCTAATGATAAATGAGATTGGAACTTAAATGGAGACTAGCAGAAATTCATCAGCCCCACAGAATTTAGTTTGCAGCTATTGGATACTTATGAGTATAAATCAAAGTATTTATTTTTGACTACTGAATACTGTATATTAACTAATTGCTAATAATTAAACAATAAGTACAAATAGCAAGGGACAAATCAATGTCATGTCACCATCCATATAAATCACACACTTTAATGTACATTAATACATACATAGATGATGGTTTGAAAAATTGCAATTCTTACAAATTCATCATCTCAGTGCACAAACATACAACCTCAAAACAGAAAAACACTTTTAACATCAGTCTGAAGTTAGTTCAAGGTTCCCGTAGAGAAATCAATCAAACAAGATATTTGACATGACACCAATTTTTAAAAATCCCTGAAAGCCTGAAAAATGCTCTCGCAGCACAAACAGTAATTAGCCATCACTTCATTTAATGGAGGAATGTTAAAACAGTGATTAGCTTGTCTTTGTTGTCTTGATTAATTCATTTGCTGGCATGAAAGCTAGCAGCTGCATGTCTGTTAATCAGTGGAAACAATCAACACGATACTGTAATCTTCACCACTGTCTGCTGTGAGGGGAGAGATATGGTGGTGTGCTAAACCGCTGGTCTTTATTTCAAGACTAACACGGCAAGAAGAAGAAGAAAACACGCTTTTACACGAAAAAAGGTAAAAAGTGAAGAACGTGTGTAGTGAGGGAGGGAGGGAGAAATAAGTCGATTTATGGAGTATCCAATAAAGTAAGTGATTAGCTTTGCTGCTGCTATGCTTCCTGGATATTTTCCTGAGAAGCCAATTCTCCATGCGCTCCCTGAAAGGCGTCATTTCAATCACTGAGGGGTTTTAGACTGGAGGCTCATCTAGGATGGTTTGATTTCTTTGACGTCATTTAAAACAAAAGGCCCTCTCAATTCACAGGTTATCTGAGGCGGAAACAGCCCTGGGCTCCCGGGCTGCCATCGTCAGAAATTTGCCTCTTAAGCTCTGAAAAGGTTAGATCTAATTCTAGCTTATTATTTATTGCATACAGTGTTGTGAGTGGCTCCTTAACATTTAGTTTGCATGCAAAATATTATTTGTAAATGAATAAGGTTAGGTTATATCAATTAAAGGAATATATAGAGCTTCACTGCAGGACTTATCAACTCAACTCAGCACACAGGTCCGTTTTGCTGCAGTATTTACAAAAAATAGAAACAAAAAACAAACCATTTACAGCTTTTCACCAAATGTGAAGCTTCTGCAGCTCTACTGCAACAATAGGCCAGTCATGAGACAACACTGAATCAACAGGGGGCGTCTTACTGCATTTCTGGATGTTAATAAATGTATTGTTCCTGTATTGATAGCACAGTGTCATTTGAGTAAAAGCTGTATTATTGCGGAAATCTAACTCCAACTTTCAATATTTACGCTCTAGCTGAGACTTTAATCTCCCATAATCCTCTCTGCATCCAATTGAGTTTCAATGATGTCACGCAACAGGAGAAACAGAAAGTATAGAGGTAAATACCTACCACGCTCTGGCATGCGTTGGTGTATAAGCATCCTTCTATGTGTATAAGTAATATGTTTGCTAACATTAACTAGCAAGTAACGTAGCCTAACACTGTATTCTCCACAGAAGAGATGAAGGCAGCTGATTGGCTAGGGACCCAGAGAGTTGAGATGATATTAAAATAAACAGAAAGTGAAAGGGCTATGACTGTGCTGTGGGATTGTGCAGAATCTGTATTTATTGATTGACTTGAGACAGTTGAAGCAGTGCGAACAGCGCTTCTGCTGAAAGTACCGGGGGGGGGCCCTTGCACAGCTCAGTTTGGGGCCTCGCAGCCATGTCAACAACCGCTAGAGCACGGCTGAGGAGTTTGTGTCCTCCGCGCAGGGCCCGTCAGGCAGACTTAATGGATCCCCGTTTGACCTCGATGATAGAGTTTATGAGCACGAGAAGCATCAGACAGACTTTAATGCGGGCGGTAAAACCGGCGACCTCGCAGTCTCTGGTGTCATCTGATAGAACGGAGAAGTCACGCTCTCCTTCATGTGTGATGAGAGGAGCCCTCGTTAACGCAGCGCTGCTCTTAAACATTTGATAGTTAAATCCTAGGCGAGCAGTCGTCTCTGTAATCCCATTAACTCCACCGAGCTCAACCCCCTACTTAATTGATAGAGAAATTGGGTTTGGGACCAGGAGCTCACTGACAGAACCAATTCTGCCTGTGCATCTTGAACACATTTTCAAAATCCACATCAGGATTTTTTTGAAATCCACATCAGGGCAGCACCGTTTTTAAATCCACTTAGTGGATTTATGGAGATTCCATTAAAGGGTGACTGACTTGGGTTAGTGCTGTGAAAATTGTAAGATACAGCTTCTGTGACAAAATGAACTAGTTTGTTTTCCCTGGCTCACAGTGAACATTGTAACGCAGTAGCACGATGACAGAGTGTGAGGTAGGAATGGAGATGGTGTCACGTCGTGGCCCATTCATATGACTCGTTATGGCTGTTGACGAAAAGAAAAACTCAATCAATGTTTTTTCAATGGGAAAATAAAATAACGCAGGTTGTTGTAATGAATTTGATAGGCCGCACTTTCTGGAATGAGCACATTTTTAGGGATTTAAATCATCAAATCCTACAGAGTGACACTAGTTATTTTACTCACTTGACCTTTTACATGTATACATCCCACCAAGGTCAAGAATGACAATGAGTTGAACCTGAGATTTTCATGTTCAATGATGTCTCCAACCACCAGCCCACTCAATAATAATCTGTAGTGTCAATATTGACAATAAATCCAAACACTGAAACAGGCTAACCACGAGAAGAGCGCCGCTTGTTTGTCCACTTTAAAGGCCCGATGCTATCAAAGAATGTGGGACCTTGCATTTAACCTTGAATTGGGTGCACAGTGTGTTGTTGCTGATAATGAGTGAACATATGAATAGAGAACAGCGGCAGGCTTGGGGTCATCTGCAAATGTTTTGAAAGCTGCTTACTTTGCACATCACATTAGAAAGTAAAAGCCCCTCCCCCAGTCCATACCATGCCCTACTGTAAACGATTAGCAGAACGGACACTGAATGGGATTTGGTCCACAGTTAATGGTCCAATGGATGTGGGAGTTCTCACAGGGAAATGCATTATACCAGCAAGGACAAAACCTTGCCTCAAATTCAGAGAAATGACCTTTACTGTAAAAAGAAATTGACAACAATATGAATAAAAATTGTAGATCAAACGGGAGAAAATAAGGAACCTAACATCATGGCCACCAGCCCCAAAAATGTTCCCAGAGCCAGCTCGATGAAACTCAATGTACAATATGGCACACCATGACATGATCGACGGGGTAATGAAGAAGCTAATGAGGGGAATCAAGATTGCTGCAGAGCCAATAAATCAACACAACTGTGCCTACAACGATATAGGAATCAGCAATCAGTAACAATGGCCAGAGCACAGGGAACAGAGGGGGATGGGGGTCGACGCTGCGAGTCAAGAGCACATTCATGGGGTTTTATGGCTTTTCACAGAGCCGAAGCCTCATTTTATATAGAGTGCTAAATCAAAAGTATTTCATAAAACATCCATGAAAAAAAGAAAAAGAACTTCATAGTGAATTCATGATTATTTAACTGTATATTAATTGTAGTTGACGCCACTCTAGACAAAATCAATCTGGAGATCCCTGCTGAAAATCAATATGGCCTTGCACTGATCAGCATTTAGCCAAGATTCCCCCTTGTGAGCGTGTTAATGCAAGGTCAATCAACGCTTCAGTTGGGAGGCGGGCACCCCTCAGTTGAAATCACTTAAAAATAGTCTTCATGCTGAGATGAGAAGATAATTCACCCGCCGCCATGATCTGCTAATCAATATCTGTTTGTGGATCGTGAATACTGAAATAGGAACAAACATCCACTTATCTTCCACGGTGTGAACAAAAGAAAGCAGGAGACATCAGCTTCTGCCTCTGGTGTTCATCTGGAGGCGGCACTAGAAAGACAAGCCCCCCTGAACGACTGTTTGTAAAGGTTTTCAGTAAGACCCAGACACAGCAGGGCCCTACCGCCGCGGTGCCCAGGGGAGGGATTGTGGCAGGGTTGTGCTCAGTCCGTGCACGTGCACACATGCCCACCGGGGATAGCCTTCCGCTGGTGCACTTGGCGACGGCTGAGCTGATACACCCCAGCTAATACTATTAAAGAGATGCACATCCCCGGTGACAGAGCCAGATGCCCAGTCACCCTCTAATCAGTAATCAGAGTAAAAGGCAAACAGACCCAGTATGGCAGCTTGTGCTGGATGCCCACTGAAAATAACACGTGGTTATCACTAAATGTGATGTGGAAAGAGCATAATGCCTGGACCATGTATAGAAGAAGTACTTTTAATAAAAAAGCTATTTGAATAACAATGGCGGCTAGCAGGCTCGGTGCCGGTTGTGTCCCACGTTTTTTTAAATTTATTTACATAATCTGAATTAAATGTAAATCAAGCTGTTTCATCTCTCGTCTCTCTGGATTTAAGAGGTTAACGCCTGTGCTCAAAAACAGCACACCTCTCCAGGGGGAATAGGGTTTCATTGTATAAAAACCTCAAGCCTATATAAGGCCTGGAGCATCTTTTTTTTTAGCAACCCAGACATTTTTTGAATTTACAACTGATGCCCCTTCCAGCGAGGGGGGAAGCCAGGTCGTATTTATGATACAATTCACGTAAACGAGGCTGTTTGGCCTTAATCCTTGCCTAATTAAGTGCCAATCTGCTGAGGCAGACTGCTACGGGCCAAGACGTAATACCTGCCGAATTATGGGAACAGCAGGAGCAGCCTCCCTGTCAGCAGATCAGCCCTGCGTTATTATCCCACTCATTTACCGAGAGGGCAAAGAAAGACTCCCCACAACTATATGAGCCATCTTTATTTTCTGTTGCCCTTCTTTCCCAATTAGCCTATGCTGCATGTGATGGTTCCACATCCACGTGCAGTTCGTAATTTGGTGAGCATTGTGCTGCTGGGTGTTGGAGCTGGAATTGGCAAGTGATGCAAGTCCACTGATATGGTTTTTGTCTCACAAGGAGAATGAGTGGGTCTATAGTCCTCTCCAACAACCACTCCATCTTTACCACGCTGCTGTCTGTGAGGTGAATCTTCCTGCCACATCACTCACCACTATAGCCAACTGTATACAGGTAAAACCCAGGCACCTATGAGGATTAACAGAAGCCTCATCAAATTATCATTAACATCATTATGGGATGGATAATGAATAATGCACAACCTTTGCTTCTGGGTATTTAATTAATCAACCATAATTAATAGCCTGTAGTTGGTGGTGGAGAAGAGTGGAAAGAGTCAGTGTCAGTTTTGTTTTTCCTTTGATTTTTTTTTTTGCAGGGAGTTACTACAGTCTTGAGTCTCAGTTTTATAAATAAGTAGCATTAGGGTGCAGAGAGCTCTTATTCGCCAGTGTGACCTACATATTAACATTTACAATTCTCGGCTCATCAAGGCTGCCCTAGTTAGGCACTGTTGGGGGAGTGCCAGTGTGCAGTTTGGGAGAGCAGAAAAAAAATCAGTTCCCACAACAGAGAGATTATTTTCTCAACCTTGTTGACTCCACGGAGTGACGCCACCAGCCTCGCCGCTTCCTTTCATTCTCATGTTTAAATGAGACAGACTGAGTTAGTAAAGAATTCAGGATGTGTTGCAGGATTAATCTTCAATCTGAAAAGCTTATGTCTCTCCCTAAATAGAAACGCACTGGAATAAGATTCCCCGGAACACGGTTTTAAATAACGTTACCGTGAATACAAGCAGTACGGTGGCTTACATTTGAAGTTTAGGTGTGGCTGTGGCGCCTCCTGCTGGACAGCCAGAGCTGGTGCTGCTGAACTGACCAGACAAATGGTCAATTGTGACAGACAGACAGACAGACAGACAGAAAGATAGATAGATAGATAGATAGATAGATAGATAGATACTTTATTGATCCCGGGGGGAAATTCTGGGGTTGCAATAGCATAACAGTATCAGCAAGAATGTACAAAATACAAGGCAAGGTACGGAATACAAAATACAAAATACAAAAAACAAAGTACTAAAAAACGAAATACTATCATCAACAAAATTAGCTGAGAGTACATATGTATCATCATTGTCCACAAAAGAGACCATAATACATACAGGCTGACATGCACAAATAATTACTATGAAACCATGTTTCATAGATTTTTTAAATTTGAATAGGCCCAATGTGTTCCAGAGAAGATATTACAATACAATATTACAACATAAAATAGTAAAAAAAATAGATATACAGTACTGTGCAAAAGTCTTAGGTATCCTAGATTTTTAAAATATAAATTTGGTCTTAGATGTTTATTTTTTTGTTTTCTACATTAGTGATTTACATTACTGCTCTCTATAGTAAATATTTTGATATTTAGAAACTTTTCATTTCATTATTTTTGAAATCATCTTTGCTTTACAGATTTTTACATTTTACATGTGACTAAGACCTTTGCACAGTACTGTATGTTATGCCTGGAAAATTAGCAGATTAGTTTAGTGCCCTGAAATACATTTCTGAGATCACTTTTTGGGAAATAATTTCTTATTCTTGCAGAAATGTCTTTTCAAATGACTTGAAAACTATTGTATATTTTGCTTGATGAAAATCAGACTAATTCAAATCTAAGTTTGAATTAACAATACTCTGTTTGAACTTGATTAACATGTTTGATAAGCTTGACCCATGTTTTCAAGGAATTAGTAAAACTAGAATACCTGCCAAAAATAGAAATCAAGCTTGAATATTATGATATTATTAATTTTGTCTATTAATTAAGACTATTGCAACTATTAGAATGATATGGTGCAGTGGTTTCCAGGGGCCTCTAGGGGTCCTTGAGCGGGTTCCAGAGGATCCCTAGTATAATGACGATTATTTTAATGTCACTATGAGAAATTTGCACCATGAAAGGACGACTGTTCTGATCAGAGGTTTCAGTCTTTCCACTGCTGTCACCCCACCTACAGTACAGTTATGTAATTCTGTACCAAATCATATTTAACAGATGGGGTTACTTAGGACAACATCTTACCAAATGGGAGGGGGGTTCCATGTTCTAATGCATCTCTATTTGGGGGTCCTTGACATGAGAAAGTCTGGGAACCACTGATACAGTATATTATATGGTATAGTTTAGTAATAACGGTCTACTGTGCTAGCTAGTATCTTCTGATTGCAATTAGCACTCACTCCAAGCCATGCTGATGATATGTAGCTAGTCAGACTGCACATAGTCAGACTGAACTTGGGTGACACTCATAAAAAAACATTCGGGAAAGCTCTGTTTACTGAATTCAATATTTTGATGTAATCACAATCACAATCACTCATGTCCTCCACTTGCTGATGTCTCGAAAATATTGTCTACCCCAAATATCCCACAAGGTGGCAGAATACACCACAAGAAATATTTCTGCTGAGCAGCAACAGTGATATCAGGATTACAATATATATATATACACTTCAACCAATCAGCATCAGCGGTTTAATGTCAAAAGCTGAAGTTCCAGTCAGACTTTGCCCTATTGTAGTGGCTAATACAGCACGTGGTGAGTAAGTGTCGTACCTTGACCTTTGGATCTTGTTCAGAATGTACAAAATGTTGCAGTGACTTTAAACATTGAACTCAAAGTTTCATTCCATCTGTAATTCATTTTGATGGAGTCGAACCGATGGGAGAATCAAAAGGAGGCAATAATGGATTTAAAGAGATATTAAAAGGTTTATTACAACATCTTATCAATTCATTGTATTTTGTACAGAACTTTCACAAGTTACAAGTTCACTTCCGACACAGAACCACACCCCTTTAGTTAATCTGAGGTAAAACAAATAACAAAGGCTTTCATAAACTTAAGAGTCACAAGTCAAGTTGAAACGACTTGTTCAATGATATTTATCTGAGAAATTATTGGATAAACAGTTAAATTCTCGCAGAGAATTATTATCCCATGCAGATAGCACATAACAGTAATAGAATAAAAAAAAAAAACAGCTAATCATATTTTAAGAGAACTATGTGTTAGCTTCTCATCAAACTACACAGTAGTAAGCCAGTACAGTCTAAGAGAAAAGGCAAATTGATTTTTATCCTACAATTATTTCAATGATCAAATGTCCATAATGCTTACAAGCAGTAGTAGTGTTACTTTAATATACATCCCCTTTAGGTTACTTGTTGAAGGTGGAGCAGCACCTGATTCCAGTTCACATTTGAATGCTTTTACAGGTTTTACATGACAATGCTTGCAGTCTGTGAGAGGCCTATCTTGATGATTGAATGATTCTTAATCTTTAATCGCTAAGAGAATAAATCTGATCAATAGGGCTCAGCTACAGAATCCAGACTATTCTATAAAAAACAATGTACATAACACCTAGAAAGATCAAGTACAGTGTATCATTAATGATGTTATTTACAATGTTTTCTAAAAATGTCACCTAGAATTGCAATCAAGGAAAAAAAACCCACAATATGTCCTCAAGTGTTCTGGGTCAAACACTAAAGCAATAATCAGTTACATAATAAGCAGAGACAGTATACAAAAAGCAAGATATTTCCTCTATCAAGCAGTTATGTACATGAGACCCTTAATTTGAAGGAATAGCAATCAACTCCAACTAACCTGCATTGAAAACGTAAGCGATTTATACAAAACATTAATGGCACGGAGTTAAGTCAACACCGACATGGTTGAGTAATGGAAAACGCACTGCAATCCTACAATCACTTGTTCAGGAACAATCAGACTACAGGTGGAATGTTGATGAAATAACACAATGCTAGCCGCGCTACCTCCTTAAGACTACGTTACAGGCAGAGGTAACCCTGGGACATTCAAACTGCACGATGAAAACTACTCACTCACAGAAAAGTTGTCAGTTCGTATTAAAATCTGATTCAGCCATTTTACAGTTGTGGAACGTGACAGTATTTCAAATCTACCTCTAAAAGCTGCCGGTACTTAACATGTGAACAGTCAAACTCTGAAAAGGTAAACCCGTCATCTCTCAAAATGTGCAAAAATGGAAAATAATAAAAGTGCCATTCTCATCATAAAGATAGTGCTTAGAAATGCAATACAAGTAAACAAAGCAAACAAAACCACAACACTTTGGTAAGGTCTTGGAACAATTCACTGATTAACCTTTATGCTGGTCATAAAAGTCAAATAAAAAAATAGAAGATAAATAAGTCACATAAAGACGAAACATTTTAGAGCCGTGTGTTTAGACTTAAAGTGGCTTTTTCTCTCGTCTTCATCAATTCTAGAGAAAACAAGACCGTTGCCTTTCGAACAAACAAAACAAATGAGAAAAAAGCGGTGCAGTCCCAGCTGAAGCCGAGTGAGAATTCCTTTTCCCCTCTTATCAGGGAGCTTGAAAGAGGCGGTG